>CAEGAE010018412.1:0-11581 GCA_903067095.1 Girardinus metallicus | reverse complement strand
GGGTTTGTTAATTGGAGCAGCTGGGGACTATAAAGGCTGCCTGTTAGCCACACTGTGGTTGTTGCTGGAACCCCAGGCCAGATTGAAGCAGGGCTCGTCAATTATTGTATGTGGGTGAATAAACACAAGTGGGTCTGCACCGTTTCTCTGCCTCAAGACTCCTACTTTGTCCAGTCGCTACGGCTCGTCCTGACATAGGGGTTTGGCCCTTTTTCCCCGGAGGAAGCAGCCGAGCAACAAGACAGTTTAAAGGAGAAGCCATGTTCGAAAAACCACAGATAAACCTCCGATAGTAGCTGGGAGACCCCAAAAATGAATGAAGTTCTGCCAGAGTAGCAGGTCGTCTCCAGTCACGTACTGATGCTACCTTGTGTGGGTCGGTACAGCCCCCCCTCTGGGTCGGTACAGCCCCCCCTCTGGGTCGGTACAGACCCCCCCCTCCTCTGATGCTACGTGACCCAAATATTTAAGTCTTTTCTGAAAAAAATGACACTTTGACTACTTAACCTTTAGCCTCTGGGTTTCTAATCTGGAAAATACCTGATTTAATCTTTCCAAATGTTGTTCAACTGACGATGAAAAGACAATCACATCATCTAAAGACAACAGGAATGACTGGTAACAGCAATCTCCAAACAAGCTCCATAAGACGCTGTAAAGTACTGGGTGTGTTACACAACCCAAAGGCATTAAACTCAAACAGCCCAAATGGAGTGAAGAGTCAGTTTTCTCCTTGTCCTTCTCAGCCTGACTACACCCTCTGTGCTCCAGCCAAACATCCAAGGATTCATCAGTTCTGGGTAAAGGAAATACATCCTTCCTGGTTTTAGAGTTCAGTTGTCTATAATCCACAGACACGTTTCATCCTTCTGAACTAGAACCATTGGTGAAGCATATGGACTGTTGCTCTCCAATAACATGACTTTGTAGAAGCTGCTGAATATGATTGTGAACCAGATCGTACCGAGAAGGCAGAATGTATCGAGAAGGTTGTTGCTCTGGTGTTTCATCAGCAGGGGGATCTGATGGTTATTAAATCTCATGGTTATTAAATCTCATGATTACTAAATCTCATGGTTACTAAGTTTGTTCTACCCACATCCAGATCACTTCTGGCAAACACTTGGTTATATTTTAACAGCAATTCCTTCACCTGTTTCTCTTTACCTGCAGATTTTCAAACTCAGGCAAGTCCAACTCTGTTAGTTACTGTGGTTTCATGACTAACAATAAAAGCCGTACAACTATGAGAGTCAACAGAAACCTGAATCCTAGAATCATCTGTCACCAGAGCAGCAGTTTGAACAGTGGCCACAATCCTACGAGGTTTGAACCACACAGCAGTTTTTCCTACGTTAGTAATGGGAATGAAACCAGCAATCCCTCTGGGAGGGAAGCTGCCCCCCCTCAGGGCCCAGAGGTTCAACAAACTAATCATCTGGTTGGTTTAAAGGCCTCTGTGGGTTTTTACACCAACTGGAACATGATGACCAACTGGAACACAAATCGATTTCTTCCCTGCTCTCTGACCTGATGGGGGTTGGGGGAATTGACCACCACCTCCATCATTTGACAGCATCTCAGCTTTCCTCTCCTCACCTGGTGCTGACCTGAGTCCAGGTGCTGCCCAAAGGTCAGAGCCGTTTGGCCTGCAGCTCCTGGTAAAGAGGGTCAAACACATTCATCCCTAAAACATCCAGTTCCTTTAGTCTGTTGGATCCTCGACTATCAGCTCATCCCCAACACAACATCCAGCTCCACGTAGCCATGGTAACGACTCTTTAACCCTTTAAACCCAACCAGCTTCAGTCCTTTAGTTCTTCATCAGACAAATGAGGAAAAACTGTTACCGTGGTTACCATAGAGCCGCTGTCTAACAAACAGTTTATCCTCACCCAGCAAATCCTCCTCCCCCGTAGACATTCACCAACTAGATTACATGATTCACTGAAAACTGCCCACCGATGTTCAGCTCTGCACACTGCAGGTTCTAGTTTCCTGTTTGTTTGGGAGGAACAGCTGGTTTGGGCTCAGTCTTAACACAGCAGAACCGTTTCTGCCCACTGTGCAGACTGGTTTTCCACCAGCAGTTCTAGGGGGAGGTAAAGTTTGAGGGGTCAAAGCCTTCATGACCAGTACTAACTGGTTCTGCTGGGCTTTTAACAAAGTCACCAGTTCCCCATGTTCAGAAGGGAAGAGGCAGAACCTTCACATTTCAGGACTGGATTGTTGTATTTATGACTGATGTTCATGTGGTTCCGTCCACCTAGTGGATCCACTCTGACATCACAGATGATCCATTCTGGATGAACATGGATCAAACCTCTTAGTCTCGTTCTAACAGCCTTTTTTCTCTCACACATCCCAGAACTGGTCCTGTGGGTCTTTAGAGGAGTTTCAGCTGCTGGTGCATCATTTTTATTATCTGACCCATCAGGTCCATCAGAGCAGGACAATAATCCACCAATGATTCTCCTTCAAGTCGCCTGCGGTTAAATAATCTGCACTGCAGTGAAAATGCATACAACCATCAACATCTTTAAAACATCAAAATGCATTTTGATGTTCACTGCAACGTGACGACATGCAGTTCAAACTGAAGGTCACACAGGATCTGGTCTCAGATATTTAAGGTTAACAGCCACATGGAAGGTGTGTATTTCCAGAAAGTGACCCAAAGACATTCTCTCTTTGAGCTGCTGGTAAGAATTTAACTTCAGTCTGGGCAGCGCCCTCTAGCTGTTCATAGATGATCTGCACTCCTTCTTTTTCTGTTTCCTCTTGTTTGCTCATCGTCTCTCATCAATTCCATCCATTCATCCAAAGTCAGCGATTCTGCACTGTCCAGTTTTCCAGTATATAGTGTCAGTTTCTGCCCTGCTGCACATAAATAACAGGTTGTACAGTTTCTGCAGCTCCTGAAGACGTTGATGGTCTTTCTGATCCTGCTGCTGTTAGAGCTGCCAGCTGGCGTTCCAGCTCCTTCATTCGCCTGCTTATCAAGCTCCAGCGCCACTGGATGTTGATGCCTCTTGTGACCAGAGGAACTCTCACCCTGCTGCCCTTTATAACTTAAATCATACAATAATAAATTAAAGTGAAAAGGTCATTTCCTGTACTTGTTTTCCAACAACGCCAAATGTTACGACCCAACAAGCCGAAGTGCAACAACCAGCCAGAATAAAGTTAATTAATAATATTTATTGTTACACAAATAGGAGGGTTTCCCTTAACTTCACCCATTCGTTGTCAGTATTGTTAATATTGTCAATGTTGTCAATGTTCGACCTGAATTTAAAGTCCACTTCAGGCGGAGTGGAGTTTAAATTCAGGATAAATTTAAACTGAATTTATCCTGAATTCAGTTCAGGATAAATTCTGAACTGAATTCAGAATTTCAGAATTCAGTTCTGAATAAGCCACTGAATGTTCACTGCAATGTGACGACATGCAGTTCAAACTGAAGGTCACACAGGATCTGGTCTCAGATATTCAAGATTAACAGCCACATGGATGGTGTTTATTTCCAAAGACAACGGAGGACAAAACAACACAATAATGGAAAGTTGTTATCTGCCCTGACAAGTACTGAGGAGAGAGAAATGGTCCAAACGAGGCGGAGTAACAAAAAGAAAATAAACTGTAAAAGGACACCTGGCCTGACACACACGCAGTCACACACACACCTGGTCACACACTGGAAAGTAACACTTGGCCACCAGCCTTCCTGCTTCCCTTTAATGGAAGCTCAGGCTGTGGACAGAGCGCCACCTGGTGGTTCCACCTTCAGAACATGTAAATAACGTTTCTCTTTCTCTCTACTAGAACCTGTTGAACAACAATCAGACTTTAGGCCTTTAGATGTTGGATCAGCAGAAATAAACAGGCTAATTTACTTCCTGCCCTCCATCTGCTCTGGTGATGTCAGTGGTGATGTCATCTGAAACCAGCAGCAAAGTGAACTCGGCTCTGATGAAAGGCTGTGGTTCATTGTGGACATGAGAACTGAAGACTCAGCATGAAGACGCAACAGACAGATGTACGACCTCTGACCTTTCCCCTCTGCCTCCAGGTGGAGTACTACTTCCTGTCTCAGTACGTGTCGGCCATGGAGACGCCGTTCCGTCACGTGATCCATGGGCGGGGCAACCACACTCTGAGCGCGCTCACTGAGCATCTGACCCTGCTGACCTCCGACCCCGGACGCTTCGACGAGAACCGCTTCAGACGGCAGCTGGCTCTGTTCACCTGGACGCTGCAGGGGGCGGCGAACGCTCTGAACGGAGACGTGTGGAGCATCCGGCACACACACACCTACAGGCGCTAGATAACACACACACACACCAGTAGATAACACACACACACTGATAGAAAACACACACACCTACACACACTAGTAGATAACACACCCCTACACACAGAGGAACGCCACACATGCAGCCATGTTTGTTTCTGTGTTTGACTTCCATTCGTTTCTACAACCAGAAGTCCAACCAGACCTCAGTCCTGAACCTCCAACCCATAAACAGCATGTTCCCCTCGTGGGGTCCAGGCTTCAGCCCCCACAAGTTATTAAACACATGACACACAGTGAGCTGCTCACTCTGGATCATGTGACCTCTTGACCTCCAGCAGTTTCCTTCCTGCCGTCCATCTTTCAGTGTTTAGTATCTCTGAGGTTCAGCAGGTCCAATGAAAACTCGTCCTCTGTGTTTCTGCTGATTAAATATTCATGATGCATCACTCAGACGTTCTCCAGATTAATAAACATCTGTTCCATCCAGTGAAATGCATTTCAGTCTCATGTTGGTGTGAAGTTCTTCTGTCCTAAAGCATTAAAGTTTGTGACTGAAATCACCTGAGTTATGAGCAGAAAACATCCAGAGTATAAAATAATAAAAGTTGATGAGCTGCAGTGAAACGAAGCCTGGAGAACAAAACTCTGAATAATTAAAGAACCTTTAGATGACAAAGATCCAGTGAGATCGATCTAAATATGCAGATTGAGACCATGAGGAGCTTTGCTCCAATGTGTTGCTGTGGCAACGTGAGCAGAGATAGTGTCAGCAGAGCTAATGTTAGCAGAGCTGGTTAGCAATGCTAGTGTTAGCAGAGTTAGTGGTAGCAAAGCTAGTGTTAGCAGAGATGGTGTTAGCAGAGCTAGTGTTAGCAAAGCTAGTGGTAGCAGAGCTAGTGTTAGCAGAGCTAGTGTCAGCAGAGCTAGTGGTAGCAGAGCTAGTGTCAGCAGTGCTGGTGTTAGCAGAAGTAATGTTAGCAGTGCTAGTGTTAGCATAGCCAGTGGTAGCAGAGCTGGTGTTAGCAGAGCCAGTGGTAGCAGAGCTGGTGTTAGCAGAGCTGGTGGTAGCAGAGCTAGTGGTAGCAGAGCTGGTGTCAGCATAGCTAGTGGTAGCAGAGCTAGTGTCAGCAGAGCTGGTGTTAGCAGAAGTAATGTTAGCAGTGCTAGAGTTAGCATAGCTAGTGGTGGCAGAGCTAATGTTAGCTGAGCTAGTGTTAGCATAGCCAGTGGTAGCAGAGCTGGTGTTAGCAGAGCCAGTGGTAGCAGAGCTGGGGTTAGCAGAGCTGGTGGTAGCAAAGCTAGTGGTAGCAGAGCTGGTGTCAGCATAGCTAGTGGTAGCAGAGCTAGTGTCAGCAGAGCTGGTGTTAGCAGAAGTAATGTTAGCAGTGCTAGAGTTAGCATAGCTAGTGGTGGCAGAGCTAGTGGTAGCAGAGCTAGTGGTAGCAGAGCTAGTGTTAGCAGAGCTAGTGTTAGCAGAGCTAGTGTTAGCAGAGCTGGTGTTAGCATAACTAGCGGTAGCAGAGCTAGCGGAAGCAGAGCAAGTGGTAGCAGAGCTAGCGGTAGCAGAGCTAGTGTTAGCAGAGCTGGTGTTAGCAGAGCTAGTGTCGGCAGAGCTAGTGTCAGCAGAGCTAGTGTTAGCAGAGCTAGTGGAAGCAGAGCTAGTGGTAGCAGAGCTAGTGTTAGCAGAGCTGGTGTTAGCAGAGCTAGTGTCAGCAGAGCTAGTGTTAGCAGAGCTAGTGGAAGCAGAGCTAGTGTCAGCAGAGCTAGTGGAAGCAGAGCTAGTGTCAGCAGAGCTAGCGGTAGCAGAGCTAGTGGAAGCAGAGCTAGTGGAAGCAGAGCTAGTGGTAGCAGAGCTAGTGTTAGCAGAGCTGGTGTTAGCAGAGCTAGTGTCGGCAGAGCTAGTGTCAGCAGAGCTAGTGTCAGCAGAGCTGGTGTCAGCATAGCTAGTGGTAGCAGAGCTAGTGTCAGCAGAGCTGGTGTTAGCAGAAGTAATGTTTGCAGTGCTAGAGTTAGCATAGCTAGTGGTGGCAGAGCTAATGTTAGCTGAGCTAGTAGTAGCAGAGCTAGTGGTGGCAGAGCTGGTGGTAGCAGAGCTGGTGTCAGCATAGCTAGTGTTAGCAGAGGTAGTGGTAGCAGAGCTAATGGTAGCAGAGCTAGTGTTAGCAGAGCGAGTGGTAACAGAGCTAGTGTTAGCAGAGCTAGTGGTAGCAGAGCTAGTGTTAGCAGAGCTAGTGGAAGCAGAGCTAGTGTCAGCAGAGCTAGTGTTAGCAGAGCTAGTGTTAGCAGAGCTAGTGGAAGCAGAGCTAGTGTCAGCAGAGCTAGTGTCAGCAGAGCTAGTGGAAGCAGAGCTAGTGGTAGCAGAGCTAGTGGTAGCAGAGCTAGTGTTAGCAGAGCTAGTGTTAGCAGAGCTAGTGGAAGCAGAGCTAGTGGTAGCAGAGCTAGTGGTAGCAGAGCTAGTGTTAGCAGAGCTAGTGTTAGCAGAGCTAGTGGAAGCAGAGCTAGTGGTAGCAGAGCTAGTGGTAGCAGAGCTAGTGTTAGCAGAGCTAGTGTTAGCAGAGCTAGTGGAAGCAGAGCTAGTGGTAGCAGAGCTAGTGGTAGCAGAGCTAGTGTTAGCAGAGCTAGTGTTAGCAGAGCTAGTGGTAGCAGAGCTAGTGTTAGCAGAGCTAGTGTTAGCAGAGCTAGTGGAAGCAGAGCTGGTGTCTTTACTGAACCAGAATCAGGAAACATTTCAAAGGAAACCCTGATGGAACAACGATGGACAGACGGCTGGACTCCATCATCACCTGATAGCAACACAGAACAAAGGAACAAGAATCATGAAGATTTTAAAATGTTCTGGAAGGACAGATGGACATTAAAACATTTTAATAAATCATCAGACCCAGAAGAACATCCGGATCAGAACCACAGAAGAACTGATAAAAACATGGAGGAACCGATGACGTCACAGTGTAGGTGTAATGACTATGTGGGCCAGCAGGGGGAGACAAACTGCCACTGGTTCACTGATTCAGGTCTGGTAAAGTTAACATGGTTCAGATGGTTAGAGGTTGGGTTCTAATGGTTCTAGTGGTTCTGATGGGTCCGGTGGTTCTGATGGTTCTGGTGGTTCTGATGGTTCTATCAGCACTGAGTTGGAGCCAACATTCAGTTTTATAAGGAATTTATTAAATATTTGAATTTCATTAATAACTAATTTTTCTGTTTTTACAAGAAGCTTTGAGTCCAGCAGCCTCCTCTGGGCCAGGTGTGTCTCTGGGTGTCCAGGTGTGTCCAGGTGTGTCTCTGGGTGTCCAGGTGTGTCCAGGTGTGTCTCTGGGTGTCCAGGTGTATCTCTGGGTGTCCAGGTGTGTCTAGGTGTATCTCTGGGTGTCCAGGTGTGTCCAGGTGTATCTCTGGGTGTCCAGGTGTGTCCAGGTGTGTCTCTGGGTGTCCAGGTGTGTGTAAGGAGTGTTTCCCTCCTGATCATCTCCAGTCGGACCCGTTCCAGCAACAGAACCAGAAAGGTTCTTGTTGAGTCCAGTTTGGTCTTCTGCTGGGCCAGCAGTTTATCACCGCTGCTGCTGCCAGGTCCCATGGAGCAGGGAACTCTGGGTAATGTAGTCCTGTGTGATGCTGGATGCTGCAGCTGAGAAAGACTTGACATGAAATGTGATCGTTCAGATCACATGGAGTCCTTCAGTCCCAGCAGAACGGCATTATGGGAGTTAGAGTCCAAACAGAGGAGCAGCAGAAGGTTGTAGTCCAAAAACTAAAAGGATCGTTGGTGTAAAAGTCCAAACTGAATCTGTGGTAGGAGATGTAGTCCAAATGGAGGATGACAGAATGTTTTACAAAGCAAACTGAAACTAAAGTTTCAATCAAATAACATTAAATAAAATTCTGTTTCTCAACAATCAGATCTACATATTTTAGATCTGAGGAGTTAAATTCATATGCGTCTGATGGACCGGTTTGGTTTGGGTCGCTTCTGCTTTGGGCCGGCTCTGACAGGAGAGCTGAGGGAGTTGTAGTCCTACAGAGGAGGATTGTGGGAGTTGTAGTCCTGTGGTTGTGAAATAGATTAAGCCCTGAATAGACTGTGTGTTTGAGCCCCATGGTTTTATTTACAGTCACACACGTCTGTATGCACGCACACACACACACACGCACACACACACCGTTTAACTCACACACACACACACACACACACACCTCCACGTCACAGAAAGTCTTGATAAATAAATAAATATGTTTCTATAAATACGTGGATCTGGTCCTACAGTTTCTGCTTCGTTTCTCAGGATTATTCGTCTCTGGACAGGAAGTGGTTGCCATGGTTACAGCAGTCTGAGCTCCTCCTCTTCAGGTGAACATCTGTCTTGTGGCTCCGCCCACAGCAGCTGGAGGAGGTGACGTGGTTGCCATGGAGACAGAGCTCAGCCAATCAGAGCCGGTCCCGGGCAGGAACCCAGATATACGGTCCGCTCTGCTCCTCGATGACCAGCTTCACCTGGAGGTACACCTCATCGAAGCTGTCGCCCTGGGCAACGGCTGCAGGAGACACACAGGAGGGAGCGATCTGATTGGTCGGATGGACAGAGTCAGAGGCTCTGATTGGTCCTCAGGTGGCGCTCTTACCTGTGAAACACTCCAGGAAGTCCTGCTCCAGCTTGACGGCTCGGTCCAGAGCTTTCCTGGCCTGGTCCTCCGAGAGACGCTTGTTCAGGTCCCTAAAGACAATCAGGAGACGGTTAGAGGAACCGGACGGGTCCTGGACCCGGGTGGGTTCTGGACCCGGGTGGGTTCTGGACCCGGGTGGGTTCTGGACCCGGGTGGGTTCTGCCTGGCTCTACAGCCAGCTCAGGTGAAGGTCAGGTAAAGCTCAGGTAAAGGTCCGGTAAAGGTCAGGTAAAGGTCAGGTAAAGCTCAGGTAAAGGTCAGGTAAAGGTCAGGTACAGGTCAGGTACAGGTCAGGTAAAGGTCCGGTAAAGGTCAGGTACAGGTCAGGTACAGGTCAGGTAAAGGTCCGGTAAAGGTCAGGTAAAGCTCAGGTAAAGCTCAGGTACAGGTCAGGTAAAGCTCAGGTAAAGCTCAGGTAAAGGTCAGGTGAAGGTCAGGTAAAGGTCAGGTAAAGGTCAGGTGTGACTTACAGGATGTTCTCCAGGGAGCGCGGGCGGATGAAGATGGCGATGGGGTGGAGCTGAGCGGCCTGCAGACGCCTCACAGCGTTGGCCGAAACATCCAGGATGCAGTGCTTCCCCTGGAACAGCAGGGGGCGACAGTTAGCTGAGGCAGCTGCAGGTTCCTGGACCTGCAGGGGTCAGGAGGTCATGCTGTGGTAAACATCAGGACAGGTGACCAAACACCTGGAGAAACCTTTAGTTTATGGAAGAACCCAGAACAGCAGCTTCTATACAGTTTCTAAAGCGCTGCTGGCCCTTTAAATCCGCTCCACTGATCATCATCATCATCATCATCATCATCATCACAGGTAGGGTCACTGACCTCTGATCATCAGACCAGGTGACATCTGATCTCATCTCTATGCAGACGATTCTCTGCTCTACTTCACTGGACGACCGAAGGTTTATTTACTCATCGACCAGAGAGCTCAGGTTCAGACTGTCCACCTGTCCTCCTTCTCGTCTCACCTGTCACACCTGTCCCCCTCTCACCTGTCCCCCGTCTCACCTGTCCCCCCCTCTCACCTGTCTCCCTCTCACCTGTCCCCTCTCACCTGTCCCCCTCTCACCTGCTCGGCCACCTGCCTGACGCTCTGCACCGACGTCCCGTACAGGTGGTTGTTGTACTGTCCCGCCTCGATGAAGCGGTGGGACTGGATGTCCCGCTCCATCTGTTCCCGTGACGACACGAAGTGGTAGTCCCGCCCGTCCATCTCGTAGTCCCTGCGGGGACGGGTGGTGTCTGTGGGCGGAGACAGGGCGTGACATCACAGCCTTCCTGCGTGATGACATCATCAGCAGGAAGCCTTACGGGGAACGCAGGAGCCGAACTTGTCCGGATACTCAGACAGCAGGTCGTCGTTGACCCGGTCTTTGGTCGGACCCAGGATGATGACGGGACGGGCGTAGTCCACTGAGGACAGAGGACAGCGGTTAGGACACGGACCGTCTTCAGGAGACAGGCTGGTACTGAACCAGGAACCAGGACTGAGTCAGAGGAGGTCAAAGGTCAGCTGAGGAGAAACTCCACCTGAAGGAACCAACAGACCAAAGTGTTTATCTGGTGACCTTCAGCAGGTCATCAAGGTCACGGCTCCTCACTGTCCAGTCTGTCCTGGTTTCAGTTCCTCCTCAGCAGGTCAAAGGTCAGCAGCAGCAAACGAGCCATCAGTTGGTCCAGGATGAACCAGAGAACTAAAAAAACTAAACCAACTGGGACAGACAAACCAAACCAGGCCGTTTGTCCCTGAAGGACTGACTGGTCCCCCGACCTTGTAACATTGATCTGGTTTTCCTGACCTGCACTAGGAAACCTTTCTACTCTGACCTTTAACCTCCATGAGGAAACCTTTCTACTCTGACCTTTAACCTCCATGAGGAAACCTTTCCCCTGGTTCCTCATAGGAAAAACTACACATCTATCACTCAACACTAAAACATGCAAGGGAAGCTTTCTCTGCAGATGTCATAAACAAAAACATTAATGAAGCTCCAGCTTTATTTGCAACAGTCGACAGGCTCACAAACCCTCCTATCACGTTTCCACCTGAATTTCAATCTAATGCCTGCAACCAGTTTTCCAGCTTCTTTTCAGAAAAAATTCAAAAAATTAGAGGATTAATCAGCACATCCACTCTAAAGCCACTATTAATGCTGTGAACAAACAAAACAAATACAGGAAAAATGACCCAATTTCAACTACTTAATTATAAACCCTAGAAGAAATTATAAGTCAGTGAAGCTCCAGTTCCTGCTGTCTGGATGTCCGACCCTCACATTTCTTTAAGAAAGTTCTGCCTGTCGTCGCTAATGATCTGATCCAAATAGTAACTCATCGCTCTCATCAGGTGTTTCCCCCAACAGCAGTTATCAAACCACTGATAAAAAAGAACAACCTGGACAAATCACTACTGCAGGATTACAGGCCGACCTCTGACCTCCCATTCATCAGCAAAGTTATTGAAAAGGCTGTTTTTAAACAATTAAATAACTTCCTAACGATAACCAACCTCTTTGACTCCTTCCAGTCTGGTTTTCGTGCTCACCACAGTACTGAGACTGGCCTAGTCAAAGTGTTCAATGATATCCATATAAATACGGACTGTGGGAGAACCACAGT
>CAEGAE010018398.1:0-32521 GCA_903067095.1 Girardinus metallicus | reverse complement strand
TATATATATATATATATATATATATATAGAAAATAAGAACAGAGACAGTACCGTAGAGGAGAATTTAACAGCTTAAGAATAAATAATGTTAATGTGATAAAAATAGCATACTCAGGTTCAGTGAAACGTACATTTAACAAGTATTTACAACATATTTTATAAATACATTTACAAAATAAACTTTCTTTTCATTTATTTAGACTTAAATTGTCTTAACTGAGTGGAACTACAGTCTAATTCCTTGTTTTTGTGCAGAAACTTGGATCTTACTTTGACTAGGAAAGAAACTTCAACTGAGCGCTTCCAAGTGGTCAGAAAATTGATCACAGATTTCATCTGAAAGCAGGTCATGTTGTCACTTTAAGTTTCAAGTGTTAAGCATCCCAATATGACTAAATCTTCATTGGCACAGACAGAGAGTCTGCATAGTATTTCATGAGATTAGATTCTATTGCAGAACTATTTGAGAAGCAGATGTTTAGTTTGTACAGGAGTGGTGCACATCTGCCACGGTTTAGTCAAGTTAAGCTGACTCACCCCCATAGTACATATTGTTATCATAGGAGTTCATATTTTAGAATTAGTCATTTTTCTCTGTATTTTTACCATAATACTTATATTCTATGAAAATACATTCTCTCATTGTCAAAATGATGTTTCCAACAAAGCAAACTCTTACAACTCTGTATACATATCATATTAGGCAGCATGAACCATTTGGTTTGCCTAAATAATTACTTTTGGCTGGTTTTTAATAAATGGTGAACCAGAGTGAAATTGGGGGTTCAACCTTCCCCCATAATTAATGCACAAATTCTAAAGCAGTGTTTCAGTTGAGGATTACAGAACACGGGCTGCACAGTGGTGCGTTTGGTAGCACTGAAGGTCCTGGGTTTGATCCCCGGCCCTGGGTCTTTCTGCAGGTTCTCTCTGAGCGGGTTCTCTCCTGGTTCTCTAGCTTCCTGGTCTACATAAATTCTCCATAGGTGTGAGTGCATGGTGGGTTTCTTATGTACGTAAATCTGTTCCTTAACAACCAAGTCTAGTATTTTAGCTTTCAGTGTTTTTTGGGGGGGTTGCGGCTCCTACTCATGTGCTGTAACTCTGCAGTCTCTCTCTGTACCTGGAAGTTGGATTTTCAAGTTCACAATTCAGCTGGGAGTGACAAAGCTCGTCCAGGAACCCGAGTCTAGTTTCCTTTACAATGTCGCAAACACAGATCGTAAGGAAAGGCAACGCACTATTCATCCACCAGGAAATTCAAAGTGCTCTGTGGGAAATCAAAGGAAACACAAAATAAAGCATAAAGACTCGCATGCTGGGGTTCAAACCCCGAACCTTAACAAAGGAGAAACAATTTTTATTGAAGCACAGATATAATTGTGTTACTGTCTGAATTCATAGATTATTTTATAGGTGTTAAAAGGAAAAACAACAGAATCAAATAAAACTAAAAATCAAATAAAAAACATTATCACAATAATCCTCTTACAGTGAGGACTAAGTATGAGAAGTGTGAGCTACAGCTGAGGGTCCGCAAGAACACAGTGAGCTGAATCTGTACAGCCAGTGGATGATAAAAACCAGCCGAGGAATCAACAGATCGCTGACGTACAAAACATCGTAATCAAAACCCAGCAGGAGGGCAGAGCACAGACCCCCAGACCGCACCGCCCACCCTCCACCCCCCAGCCTCCACCCTCCACCCCCCAGCCTCCACCGTCCACCCTCCACTCCCCACCCTCCAGCCTCCACCCTCCACTCCCCACCCTCCAGCCTCCACCCTCCAGCCTCCACCCCCCAGCCTCCACCCTCCACCCCCCACCCTCCACCCTCCAGCCTCCACCCTCCACCCTCCACCCCCCAGCCTCCACCCTCCACCCTCCACCCTCCACCGTCCAGCCTCCAGCCTCCAGCCCCCAGCCTCCAGCCTCCACCCTCCACCCTCCACCCTCCACCCTCCAGCCTCACTCATCAATAAGGAAACCTGGATGATTTTCCTGTCTGGGGTTCAGCAGAACATTTTCAAGTTTATTTAACAACTAAAAACCCTTTGGGTCTAAAAGCTTCCTCTACGTTCTAAAATAAAGGTGTCAAACAGCTGCAGGTTAGTGGCGTTGGCCCTCCAGACCTTAAAAACTTCTCGGAGGAAAATGGGATTTGGGTTTTAATGCGATATGGGTGAGGTGGCCCAGCGAGGCCGTAAAACATGCCATAACTCAGGCTGAAGGAGCGGGTGGCCTGGCTGCAGCTCCAGGTGTGCTGAGCCAGGCTGACATTTAATTCAGCTGCCGGATTACCAGGACAGCACAGTGTTAAAGTAAGACTTGGCTTCTACAGGACATCACTTCCCAGGACTTGACTTTTATTGCGCGGCCGTAAGCCGGCGGGGTCCAGCGGCTCAGCACCTCAGCCCTCCCAGGGCACCCTGCAAATTCACTCAGAGCGCGCTGTCGTCTTCCGTGACCTTTGCTGAGTCAACCCAGCTGCTGCATGCATTACAGCGTATCGCCTTCCTCAGATGGCGAGTAAATTACACCGCGTGGATCCGCACAGCTCATTTTGAACCCGTTTCCGCGGCAACAGAGGCTGTCTGATGGGGTGAAGTGTAAATACGAAACACTGTGTCGATAAATGATCATAAAGGAAGTTTCTGTGCTTTGATCAAAGATCAGTATTCATGAGGTGAGCCACAGCTGTGAGCACACTGCCATCTAGTGCTGGAAGGTGGAACAGAAGGGAAAAGATATCCTGATGCAGGAAGCAAACACTCACGGTGCCTCTTTAACTGGAGGATGAGCAGCTTCAAGGAGTTGAAGGGTTAACAGGAATGAATCAGAATCCAAACAGCAGGTATGAAACGTCAAAAGTCTCTGATTTCTCATCAGTGAGCTTCATTAAAAGAACACCAAACAATAAGCATCTGGACGCGCTGCAGCGCCGGCTTTCTGTTCCACGGTGGAGAGAAACAGCTCCTAATCTTCAGTCTGTCACCTGCTGGCACTGAATGAGTGTACACACACACACACACCCCCGCACACGCACACACACCCCTACACACACAGAGGGAATGAAGACTGGTCAGATAAAAATGAAATTCTTCTGTTTATGTCAGAATTTTATTCATAACAGGTTTTATTCCAGCTAACCTTTAAAAACCTTCAGTCTCAGTGTGAGATTAAATGACTGCAGCTGAGGAATGGACCCACCCTTCTGTAGTCAAAGTCAAGATTATTAGAAAAGTTTATTCTAGTAACTCAGTTCACTATGTCAAATATATTATTCATTCACTGATGTTTCAAGCCATTATTTCCTAATTATGATGATATTCTTCTTACAGGTAAAAAAAAAATGGACAAATAAGGTTTCTGTAGTGAAGTGGTGTATGCTGCTGTCAACGTATTTATGGACATCCCTTCTCTAAAAAACTAAAGGAAGAACAAACTGTGACACAACTGGAGTTGCATTAAAGTTAATGTGACCTCAGTCGTCACAAAGCTCATGACAAACACTTCAGAGCTGAAAGTTTGATGAAGGAGAAAAGACGTAAACTAAGGTAACAAAAATATATTTTCACCAACATGAAGGTTAAAGATTTCTGGAAAAAGTTTAAAACTGCAGGAGACTTGGAGTAAAGAGGTGACAAAGTTTACTCTGCTACAAACACAAGGAGATCAAACAAAGTCTTCAGTTTTATTTCTCCTCTGAGAAGTCGATGCAGCTTTGTTGATGCCTCACTTCATCGCCTTACTTTGCTATTTTGAACTCAGGAGAACTTTATTGGGAACCAAATGTGTTCCAGTCCAATAAATAAACCGATAATCACTGAAATGTGCAATGAGCATAAAATTAGATCTTTCATTAAATATGCTATAAATGTGTAATTACTTCCATAAATATTGTTTTATAGTTTCTTGCTGCTACTCATTATGAATTAATAAAGGTTATACTCCTACTGATCAACCCAAAATATGCTGGGAGATTTAAATTAGCATTTTAATTTGACTAACAAGTTTCTTCAAACTGTGAAATAAATGCTATAAACATACTACAGTGGGCCTTAGATTTCAGAAAAAAAATTCTGAATTTGACTTACAGTATATTTTATGTAAGCATGTCTGAAGTTGATTGTATCCACTGCAAATTGTGGCTGAATGTCCTAAATGATTCCTGTCATGTTTGTGTTAGTAAAAACCCAAACATAGAGACTTATGGTGGCAAAAACGGTTCCTTATAAGGAGAAAATAGTCAGGAGAACGGAGGTGTGGCTGATGGTGAACCCAGGCAGAAGCAGCAAGTGGTGATGGAAGTTTAATGCAGGGAGCCAGAGCAAACAAAAAAATCACCTGAACATCATAATATTACCTTCTGGGAGATGTTTGTGGCTCTTCAAAGTAGGAAACATCTTAATCTGAAGCAAAGTTTTGGGCTTTGATGTGAGAGAGGAGGATGCTGGGAAAGATGAGATGGAGGCGGGTGGCCCATTAGGAAGCTCCCTGAAGGAAAAACTGGAGCAAACATGGAAAAGATGTAGATACATTATTGTTCTACATGTTTTAGCTCAGACACCTCTTCTCAGCCAAAGTAGTCTCCAATAAATTGTACAGATTGAGTGGATGTTGTGTGAAAAACCAAATGAGATTGTAGAAGGGAATGTATATTGCTTCTTAGCTTTTAAGAAATGCAATTAAGTACGCCACAAGCTCCCTGAAAACCACCAGCAGAGGCTAAATAATCTCAGCAGAAGCTTAACAAGCAGCACCTTACCAAAATGTGACCCCCAAAGCTGAAGTACATGTGGAACTATTATTCATGTACCCTTACGCCCCCTGGTAGCTAATGAGAGCACAGCTGGGAGATGTTAATTATTTTCTAGAGCCAACTTTGGAAGTTGAGTCACCTTGTGATGAAGTTACAGTTTTGTGAAAAATAGTGTTATCCTTTGGAGGTTTTGTTCTCCAGGTACCAAATGAATCAGAAACACTTTGTAAAATAACCAATTTAAAGTTTTAAGTTCAAAACCACATTTTCTAAAACTGAACAGATTTTTTTTGGTAATATTCTTCACTCTACTCTTTTTATAAGTGGTGAGGAAATAAACAATATCATAAGCACAGTTGTAGAATGTGGATGTGAACTATGAACATGACTCAGTTCATTGTAAGTCTGAACTGAACCTACCAGTGGTTCACACCGCTTTTCCACGTTTCATGCTCCCACCGGATTTTCCCATCACACAGAGGCTCCAACACAACAGTCCCACTGAGGACCACCGGACTCATGACATCGAGTTTCCACTCAGGATTATGTGTTGGAAATCCCGGCAGTATAAACACAAGCCGGTCAGACCAGAAGTAAACTCAAGAACCCAGTTTCACGCTTTCATTTTCCTCTGTGTCTCTGAGCTCCTACTGAGGGTAAATACGCCAGTTAACATGAGAGTAAAGTTTAGTTTGTATTTCCCCCCAAAGCGGATGCAATCCTGTCTCACTTCCTGCCTCACTCATAACATTCCCGTCAAATTGCTGCGTGTCTCTGGGCAGGACACAGGTCTGTCGCAGACGTGGTCACAGGGAATCGCTGGCGGTCTGCGAAGCCCCGTCGATTTTAACGTGCTCTGATTCCTCCAAACATCGTTTGACTTGATTTTCTGTGGGATCAGATGCCAAAATGGATTCGGCGTGTTTTGGGTCTAAACTTACAGAACCCAGATCAGCAGCTAAGAGACATTTCAGACACAGCAGAGATCAGAACCAGCAGCTGCAGGGGTCACTTGTCTTAAACCAGCCAGATCAGGGTGGTCAAACGTGTTCAGTGGCATAAAGGTATAATAATCCCTAAAACACTTTTAGTTATCAAAATAGTAAAAAATATATGCTAATGTAGTTAGCAGCTTTTGACCTTTGACTCCATTGTATGATGTATGAAAGCTGCCTTTCACTAAATCATTTGCTGCTTCCGTTTCCTGACCCGTGTCCAGTGACGCCTCAGAGTTGATGTCCTTCGTGCCGCTCGGCAGCAGCGGTCCTTGGCGAACACGCTTTTAGTTTGTCCCTGTTTAGACAACCATGATGAACTCCCCACCGGCTGCAGAAGCGCTCTCCGTCAGTGGAGTGACGGACCACGGGGGATGACACATTGCTTGGAAAATCCTTTTAAATGACTAAGAAGTGAGTTCAAACCAGATGTGTTGCCTGTGGGCGGCAGGGCGGCTGCACTCCTCACCGTCTGCAGTCTGAGGCTCTGAGTATGGAGGCACCTTTCCCTGAGACGGGCCTGACGGAGCTACATCTCCCCCTGTTGAGCCTAAATTATACTGCTCATCAAAATCTCCACATGGGATAACATAAGGAGGCACTGCGTGCCTGGATGATATGGTTTCTCACACACACACACACGCCCACCCCCACACACACACTGAGCTCAAAGACATAAGAATCTACAATATCTGTAAAAGGATCTGTGAATCTGTCCATCCTGATAATCTGATTAAATTAAAATTTCTATGATGACAACTGGAGTAATGAAAGGCAGCAGCTAAATGAAGTGAGCAGGTTTGGACTGAAGCTCTGCTGTTTCACAAGGCAAAGTTTTAACGGCTTTCAAAGATAAAATAATAATGAAATAAAAAAACAGCTGAAAATGAACTGTGACAACAGAAATCTGAATATATTGATGCTGTGGAGTCTGAGAGCATAAAGAGAAATCTGTATGAGCTGAAGTAAGCGTCCTCACTTTTCATGTAATGTGGAATAATTAGTTTCCTTCTGATGATTAGTCAGTTGAAATGTTCAACTATGTACCAAATTCATCCTTATTAGAAAAATATTTAATACTGAAATATATTTTAAATGTCATAATTCTTTTGTATGTTGACATTTTAACATAAAGGCAGGAAGATCCTGAGACTGAGCCTGTATATAAAGCAACGGATGGATGGATGGATGGATGGATGGATGGATGGATGGATGGATGGATGGATGGATGGATGGATGGATGGATGGATGGATAATGGATGGATGGATGGATGGATGGATAATGGATGGATGGATGGATGGATGGATGGATAATGGATGGATGGATGGATGGATAATGGATGGATGGATGGATGGATGGATGGATGGATGGATGATGGATGGATGATGGATAATGGATGGATGGATGATGGATGGACGGATGGATGGATGGATGGATAATGGATGTATGTATAGATGAATGGATGATGGATGGATGGATGGATGGATGATGGATGGATGGATGGATGGATGGATAATGGATGGATGATGGATGGATGATGGATGGATAATGGATGATGGATGGATGGATGAATGATGGATGGATGATGGATGGATGGATGATGGATGGATGGACGGATGGATGGATGGATAATAGATGGATGGATGATGGATAATGGATGGTTGATGGATGGATGATGGATGGATAATGGATGGATGGATGATGGATGGATGGATGGATGAATGATGGATGGATGGATGATGGATGGATGGATGGATGGATGGATGGATGGATGGATGGATGATGGATGGATGATGGATGATAGATGGATGATGGATGATGGATGATGGATGGATGGATGGATGATGGATGGATGATGGATGGATGATAGATGGATGATGGATGATGGATGATGGATGGATGATGGATGGATGATGGATGGATGATAGATGGATGGATGGATGATGGATGGATGGATGATGGATGGATGGATGATGGATGGATGATAGATGGATGATTATCCATCATCCATCCATCATCCATCCATCCATCATCCATCCATCATCCATCCATCATCTATCCATCCATCATCCATCCATCCATCATCCATCCATCCATCCATCATCCATCCATCATCCATCCATCCATCATCCATCCATCCATCCATCCATCATCCATCCATCCATCCATCCATCCATCCATCATCCATCCATCCATCCATCCATCCATCCATCCATCCATCATCTCTTCCTGTCCAATCGTTCCTCAAGATTTAACTTTAAGTTAATCCTAAAAATGAAAAAAGAAAATGAATTAAATGATAAATTAAATATTTAACATCAAACAAAAGGATCAAAAAATTAAAATGATCTAAAATTAACGTATTTTTATAATTCACTATAAAATGAATCAGTAAGTGCTTTTTAAATTCTAATTAAATGAAAATGTGACATCCTGCTGTATAAACATGTAATAAAGTACTGTTTCCTTCTCGCTGCTCTCCAGCGGTGAAGCAGAGACGAAGTGGAAGACGGTGAACAGGTGTTTCCATCACACCTGCTGCGCCCAACAACACACAGCGGCTAGCAGATGGTGCTCCACAGACCTGTGAGTTTATTAACTCCATGCACACAATCACACACCGGTGCACACGTGTCAGCTCTGCGGCGCTCGAACACACACACACCTGAGCGCCGCTGTGGCCTCCAGCTGCAGCGCGGCGAGGCTCGGGGAGAGCTGCGGTCTCTCCGCTGTCTCAACACATGGAGCGCCGACTCCTCCAGCGACTGACAACGTCTTAATGAGCGTTTCCAAAGTCTCAACTCAATTATAAAGTCTCCGGCACCGCCTGGCCTGGAAGGAGGCTGCGATCCGCTGCCGAGCGGCGGGGAGGCAACCGGGAAATTTTCCTCCAGGTGTTAAAACTTCTGGCAGATTCTGATAGAGATCCTTCCTTTGCCAGAAAACGCCTGACTGAACCTGTTAGCAGCTGCGCCATCACAGTCGGTGGAATAACTCCTTTTAATATTTTAACACAACCCTCCTCCTTATTGGCACCCCTGGGCAGGAAGTCTAAGAATCCTTCAATTAAGTTTATCTCTTAATGGCAGAAGCACAATCTAACAGGGAAAAATGTTGAAAACCCAAATAATCAGCAAAGCTCAACTGAAAAGAAATTCCTGACAAATGGAAAATGAATTCAACGTTTGGCTGGCAGAGATACCATTAAAATTTACAGTAAAACTACAGCAGCAAGCAAGACGGCATTTATTTAAAGACAGAGGTTAATTATGAACCATGATTAAATAATAGATACATTATGAACCTGATTTTCAGTGAAAAAGATCAGTTTTATTCCCACACAGTGAAAAAAGACGTTTTATTATGTTTGGTTGAAATGGAGGGAAAATGTGAAAGATGTGACCTCTGACCCCGAGGATCCGACTACACAGACATTGTTGTTCATTTCAGTCAATGAATTATATAACATATTGTTTTAATATGCAGACGTCCTGAGCTGGAACCTTTGTATTCATGTGTTTCTGGTACGCGCCTAAACCCGTCGGACCGCTACGCTACGCTACATCCGCTAACCGCAGCCAGGGAGCAGCTTCTCTCTGGGGTTCACCGCTGCGTCACATCCATCTGATTGGACGCTGGAAAAGACTATCGCTGTGTTCAAGTTGTGCTAAAATGAGTTAGCCTGTTAGCAAAGCTAGGCTAGTGTAAAATAGCATCGCTATGCTAATCATGTAGCATTATAGTTGAGTTATTCAATAATTTAGGAGCAAAACTGGTTTTGAGTAGAAAATGTTGCTTATTGCTGCTTCCTCCCACAAACTAACAGACAATCTTCTCACATTGCTTGTAGATGTTTTGCGTTTTGGAGAGGCAGGGTTTGTTCTTTCACATACAGACAGACAGATGTATGTTGAATAAATGGTTCGCTGTGAACCGCCTGCAGTTAAACAATGATCCAACGGGAGCGTAATATTTAAGGAGAAGAAGGATGAAAACAGTCCGTTTCTTCCCTGGAAGAGAGAAAAGACGAGTTTCACTGGGTTTGTTGAAACGGAGGGAAACTGTAACGGCTGGACAGCAGAGGGGAGAGAGAGCAGCCCGGCACTGCAGAGTCCTCACCGGCTCTGTGGAAAGGTGCAACTTTATAATCAGACTGGTGGTGGCTCCTTTGTTCAGGCCTTTTCCAAACCATCATTATAATGATGACAGCCGTTAAAAGCCTGAGGAAAAAATCCACCAGAAGTTACTCACTCATTAATGCTTCATCTGCTTTATATTTCTACATCTCACTGATTTTCTCTGGTTAAAATTCAAACCATTAAATCGACGCTTCATATCCATAAACAGCATGTTTAAGATCCTAAATCAGCCTTTCTCCATCGTCCAATCACGTTCCTTCCTTCGCATCACATGATTGGACTCCTTTCAGCGTATGAAATATTATATGTACTATAAGAAAACAAACAGGAAAAGTTTTGTTCTGATAAGTGAAACATTTGGGTTTGTTTCCCATCACTGCCAAAGATCATTCGTCTGAAAAACAGCAGCAGCCCTGATATCCATAAAGCATAAAAACTCAAAGCATTAATAAGTGAGCTGCTGTCGGACAAACCGAGGCAGGAAAACAGCAGCGAAGACGAATCAGTGGAGAAACGGGAAGCGGTGGAGGCTACATGGAGGGAGAGAACTCCATGGATTTATGAAATATTAATAACAAGCAGGAAGGGATCCAAACCAAATGCACAAATAGAGAAGAGAGTAAACTAAGAAACCAAACCCTCATAAGAAAGAATAAGTAAAATCTAAGAAAATGAATAAACATCAAAGAAAAGCTGAAACTTAAATGTCACCAGAATTCAACCAGTTTCCTCCAGGATGGTTCAGATTTAAGTCCGTCTGTCATCACGTCACCTCTGACAGCAGGATGCTAATCCACCACCCCAGATGAGTGTATGAATGTTGTCGCCATGGTTACCGCTGTTGCTCGTTAGCGCCAGGAATGAACCCAATCCCGTTTCATTTCACTTTCCACGTATTTAGAATAAAGAGGAGAGTTTGGGTGAGAGCAGCTGGTCGGACAGGTTCAAGGATTCACAACAAAAACATTTTTATCTTATAAGTACGACAATCAGGCCGGCCAGTCAGAGAGCCGAGACGTTGGCCCGGTTCTGGTTCTGCTGGGTTTGTCCTGACCAACATTCAGACAGACTCCGTTTATAAATTCATCCTCCTAACCAGGAAATGTCTGATCTTTACAGAGAAATCGCCAAAATGCACTGATTGAAGTAATGATGTAACGTACAGTTTGGAGTTGATCCTCATGCATGTTGTGCAGAGAGGAAATCTCTGCGTTCAAACATTTATTTTCTCAGAATTCGGTTTTAATCTACAATCAGGCCGTTTCTCCGCGTCAGGACAAAATAACGGAAACTTCTCACATTTTAACTGAGTTCAACTCGACCAAAGGTCACGAAAATAAAAGGTTTTCTAACTGCTTCCCGTCCGCCGACTGTGGAATAAATATTCATCCTAAAGCTCATAAGCAAGAAGACGAGTGGCGAAACTTCTCACATTATAAACATTTTGTTAGACAGAAAAATAATATTTTATATGTTCAACCCAACAGCTGCATTTAAAACTAAGTCAAATCATGAATAAATCCAACAGCTGCATTAAATTAAAAATGAAGCTAAAATTATCTGAAGCCCCAGAGGAGCTGATCCAACATCTATTATATTGGAAATAAAGATATTTTATCTCATATTTTAAACTATTTGCAGCCTGCTCTTTTCGGAGTCGCTGCGTCCAAAACCATCCCTGAGGAATCGGTACCAGAAGGCGAAAAACTGGGCCATGCCTTGACCTTTGACCCCGGCGCTCTGTCCTCCTCCCTGGTGAGTTTCCACTACAACACTGAATGTTCCAGGAATTTCAGAAGTGCATTAAAACTGGGGCAACAGCAGGAAACACGGAGCCCAGACCTGGAATCAAACCCACAACCTTTTTGTGAGAAATGGAACAAAGTAAAACGTTTTGATAAACTGGGACTGGAAAGAGAAGCTATAAAAATACGCTAAAAATTACAAGTCGACACATTGTAATAAACGATCTGATCAGCAGTATGCAGTTTAAGCTCCGCCCACCTGTCACTGCAAGACTTTTTATACTTTACAGTAAAACGTCAATGAGAGGTAGAACTCAGGAAGTGACATGGCTAACAGTCTGTTCAGTTTCCTGTTGCTCCTGCAGATGCATTAACTGCCTCCAGACTCAGAGCGACGAGGCAAACGTTTCCTCTTGGTCCAGACGCCGTTCATGCCTCCATTACGCTGTTTTGCTGGTTCAGGTACTCATCACCAGCTGCACTCTGTCCAAACACCTCACACACACACACACACACACACACGCCGCCAGGCAGCAACGGCGTATTTCTGAAGGTTTCCTTCCGCTCACATTAAAAGGCAACTCATCAGTAAAACTTCTGGAATTCTCTGTAATTTTATGGTTTCTTCTTAAACAGTCGAACAAAAACTTAAAGCTAATGAACAATTCTTTCAGTTGTTAAGATGAAATCAAGTCGCATCAAATGGTTTAATCAAAGCCCGTTTCTGTGCTATTTATTGTCTGAGACCTGGAGCCGTGGCGGTAAAAATAAAATTAAAGAAGAAGAAAATTAATTAGCCATTGTGTGGGGATCAGAGAGCGCCCGCCGCACGGAAACAAAGGATCTAAGCGCTCACTTCATGTTCCATTGGAAAGACGGACGAGTCGAGTTCAAGAGTCTGGCTGCGGTGATTTCAGCTCCTCTCTGCAGAGAACAAGATGAATAGCTGAAATAAATCAGCCGGAAAGAGTCTCTACAAAATACAGAGCGATTCAACAGTCACTCATCTGAAACAACTCCGCGCTCCCCCCGGCTGAAGCTCAAAGCGCTGCCAGATTCTCTCTTCCTGCTTCCTGTTTCCGTGCTTCGCTCCCTTCCAGGCTGAGCTGCAGTCAGTTCAGAGCAGTTCCTCTGCCTTTGTTTCCAGAAGCTCGTCCTTCCACTACATTCACATATTTTCTGTCTCTGAAGTTAGAAACCAAATCAGATTGTTTCTACAGGAAGTGTTTCTGTCTCTTCCTGTAGCAGCCATGATGGGAATTCTGAAGGAGATTCATGGCTTCCATCAATAACCACCTCCTGCAGATTTAATAGCTGCACATAAATTACACCTGGCAGCAACGCTGAGCTTCTCCTGGGATTACAGAGAATATCCAGCTAAAAGTAGACATGGCCTCCAACACACGAGCTAATTTCACACCCACACACACACACACACACACACATCTCTGTGCAGGAGTATAATCTCATTAGCACCTTAACACACAAAGAACGCCCAGAGGGACCGTCGCTCTGGGTTAGCGGAGAGGCAGCTAACCATGTGACAGGGATGACAGTTTCAAAACCATCCAGGGAACGAACGGATGGACGGACGAACGGATGGACGAACGAACGGATGGACGGACGAACGGATGGACGGACGAACGGATGGACGAACGAACGGATGGACGGACGAACGAACGGATGGACGAACGAACGGACGGATGGACGAACGAACGGATGAACGGATGGACGAACGAACGAACGAACGGATGGACGAACGAACGAACGGATGGACGAACGAACGAACGAACGGATGGACGAACGAACGAACGGATGGACGAACGAACGGATGGACGAACGAACGGATGGACGAACGAACGAACGAAAGAATGAAGTGAAGTCATGTCTGTCATGACGTTGCTCATACATCAGTTTTTGGATCAAAGATAATATTTAGGGATTAGATTCAGTTTTTGAGCTCAAATATAAAATCCAGAGCAGCTGGGCATCCTGGCTGACACTTCTGAAGTCTTTAGGAGCATTTTCCTTAAACTCAAGGCTTCGTTCACAAAACGATGGAAGGAAAATCGTCTCCAGTGAGTTTGCAGGTTGGACTGTTGGATCCATGCAGGGAGGTCAGTGTGTTCATCCGTAATATCAGGACTAATAAGTGACCTTCAACACCATGAAGGACGGCGGGCAGCTAATGTTTTTATCAATAAACTTCTTCCAGATCAATATTTGTTTCCAACATTTTTAGCATAATAAATGTCACAAAAAAATAAGTTTGATCATTGCTCCAGATTATTTCAGATTCTCCCTCCTTGCCTGACTGAAGCTGGTTCAGAATTAAACTCCCACATATCAGTGTGATTTTGATATTAGTGAAGCATTTTATGAATTAAAGGAGATAAAAAAACCTGCAATCTAAAAATAATTTAATATTTAGATTCAATTATTTCAGCTAGTTAGCTAGTGGAGAGACGTTTAATCAGGACTGACTGACTGACTGACTGACTGACGTCCAGAATAAACCGGCTTCAGGTATTTTAATAGCTTTACGGCCCAGCAGGGCAGCAACGATATCAGTTCCTGGAGTTTTACCTCAAAAGGTTTTGACTTTTTTGCCCAACAGCATTCCAGCTAAATCTGCAGGATTTTCCACTATTCTTGTTTTTATCACTTTGTTGTGGCTGAAGAGAGCCCAGATTTCCTCGGCTCCACTCTGACCTTTAACAGCCATGACGCATCGTGTTAGTTTCAGCGGTTAGCCGCAGTCCTGCGCCGCTCCACACCTTTACCGCCAAGAGCGCAGCTGAACGGAGCGAATATGATTATCTCATAAATCCTGGTAAAAATTAAAGCCAGAAAACAACATGGAGGGAAAGATGAGAAAAGCACAAAGCAAATAAATGTGAAATCTCACATCTTAAATTCAAAATTCAATTCATTCGATTTTTCTGAAGCTTTTAAAAGTCAGAAAGGTAAATGTTTCACATTGATGTCCCCTGCAGATATAAAAACCGGATAGTGACCAGTTGAAGAGAAATATCAACATTTCTGCCTAAAACGCAACAAACTTCTGACCAATCACAGCCCGCCTCCCAGAGCTCCGGAGGGAACGCCGAAGCTCATTGGCTCTGCCACAGCTTGGCTCCACCCACCAGTTTCTTTGCTCACTGTTTTACTGGCTCCGCCCACTGCTCCAGATGTAATTTTGTGACCTTTGAACCCGGTGAAGTTCAGGTTCAACTCTGTCTTCCTGGGAATTCTGTAAAAGCCAAAATGAGTCAAAAGGTTTTCCTTCAGCGAAGACGAGGCCCGTTGATTCTGTCCTTCATTTCTGAAGTTTCCTTTTTGTTGTGCTGCTTCCTGCGCATGCGTACGTTCAGGAACCGTCTCCACGGTTACGTCACGATGTCCTGCGTTGTTACGAAATGGAGGTTGACCAACCGCTAAAACCCGACGCCTCCATCTTGTTTCTATCTGGTGAAGAAGGAAGTTGCTCTCAGTGTCTTCAGAGGTTTTTGTGTCGTTTCCTTCAGTGGTTCTTGGTGCAGCGCCCCCACAGGCCAGGAGGGGAACAGCTTGGTTTGGCTCAGAGAACCACAGCAGCTGGAGGTGGAGCAGACGATGGAGTTCTGGTTCCAGTAGAACCGGGTCTACCGGACTATCAGAGGGAAAAATATCCTCTAAATAAAGTAGAAAGAAGTTTAAGGCGAGTTAAAAGTGTAGAAATGAGATGATGATAACAGCAGCTACTCTTTGGGGGTCATGCTCTGCAGCGATGATCATATTTATCTCTCCTCATCATGACCAATTAGTGGTGGGATGAAGCTGCTGCAGCACCGGTGTCCCTCCGGTCCCTCTGATGAGTCTGGGAGTAATTGAGGTCAAGGTTGGGGTCAAGGCTGCGGTGGGCTCTAGCAGGAAGCAGCGGCCCGGCCTAATCCAATCAGCATCCATCAGGTCACGCTCTAATCGCACCATTTACCCAGCAGTTAGACGTTAATAGGGCTGAAGCCGATCCTTACTGCAGCCGGATCCGCTCCGGGCGGAACGCTGATCCGCTCCGGGCGGAACGCGGCTCCGCTCCGGGCGGAACGCGGCTCCGCTCCGGGCGGAACGCGGATCCGCTCCGGGCGGAACGCGGCTCCGCTCCGGGCGGAACGCGGATCCGCTCCGGGCGGAACGCGGCTCCGCTCCGGGCGGAACGCGGATCCGCTCCGGGCGGAACGCGGCTCCGCTCCGGGCGGAACGCGGCTCCGGTCCGGTAGTGACAGCATGGCGGTCGTCTGAGTTCAGAACAATCATCAGTCTGAGTTTGCCACAGTCAGAGCCATCAGAGCCCATCTGCGAGGTGTGTGTGTGTGGATGACTGCACACACACCAGTCAGGCTCCTCCAGTGAAGAGCCCAGGTGTTCCTGTTAAAGTGTTAATTAGATTAGCAGAGATCAAACCGGGCGGCGTTCGCTGGGGAGCGAAAGGTGGCGGCGGCGCCCCACATGGCCGCCGGCTCCAAACGCGCCTCATCATCCACCAATTAGGACTAATTAATCACTTCTTCTCTGCTCACTTCGTCTGTGCGAAGCTGCCTGGTGCGATCGCTCAGACCGGTTGCTTACAGCTGAACGAGGTCACATGGAGTCAGATTTACACCAATAATCAATAAATAATCACAACTAATCCTGGAGCGACTGGAGAACCCCGACAGGAACACTCCACACAGGAACGTACAGGTTAAAAGGTTAAACTGGTCAAACTGGTCCCACCTCCTGGAGGACCTGTGATGAGCGGCACCAGAACCAACGATGAAGACCAGCTGGACATCGACTGGACCTCCAGAACCTCAGCAGGTCATCTTTGGATTACCAAACATTTTTTATGTTATGTTTATTTCTGATAAATAATTTTGGGTTATTATTAAACCTAAATGTTTTAGATCCTGTTCAGGTTTTCATCAGTTGTTTATAAGGGAACAGCAGCGACTCAGAGACGCTGCTGGCCCTTTAAATCAGCCGCACCATTTTGAAATTAAGTTACAAAAAGAAGAAAAGCTGCAGAAAGTTTGGTGGAAGGATTCTCCGATTGTTTCTCTGATCTACAGGAGAGAGGCTCACAGCATCTCAGCGGGTTTTTCTCTCCTCTACCGGGTCCAGAACAAACCGGGCCGAGCGTGGCCGTGTTCCTGCAGAGCCTCAGAACCAGTTCGATTCTCCATCAGGTTTTCTGATCGACTCAGCTGGAACCAGAAATCCGCCTGGCAACCGATGACATCACCCTGAGGAGCCATGTTGCTATGGGGTGTGCAGACTTCTCACACTGTGTGGATAAATATTTGATATTCCAGCATATGCAAAAAAATGACCCTCTAGTCAAAAATGAAGCTTATGCTCAGCATTCCATGGATTCATGACTTATCTATTTTTCATAGCTCCTATTTCTATAAAAGCATTAATTCAGGTGGAGCTTCAGCTCCTCCATCGTCTCCAACCTATCAGAGCTCTTTAATCCTCGCTTCCCTGAAAGGCAGAACCGTCTGAATGCTTCAGGGGAAACTACTGCCGACACAAACACACATTCAACAAGCTGAAGTGGAACTTTGACTCAATATAAATGATAATTTTCTTTGTTTTTAACCCTTCAGATCAAAAGTATAGAGTCGAGTTTTCAACGAACCAGAGCAGAGACTCAGAGCTGCAGCCAACATTTCATTCAGACATCTTAGATTTCCTTTATTTACCCGATTAAATGAAGGAAATATTCAGGTTTGACGGTTTTCCAGCAATAAAATGTCTAATAATATTACAATAATAATGTTTCAGTAATAATCCTGTTTTTTTTGTTCCAATGAGGATTAATAATTTCCTAAAATGTGACCATCTCCTCAGACACAACTCTCCTAAGCCCACTATGATAAAAAATGTAAATTATATAACTAATGTAATAATGTGGACTCCTGCAGTTTGCCTGAATCACAATCGAAAATGGTGAAAAGCAGCTCAGCAGTTGGACAAGCCGATTTATTTTTACTGTTTTTTTTATTTTTATCAAAAGCCGATTTTCTGAATGGACGGAGAAATTTATCAGAAAATACTGGGAACCAACTCGGTCCGTGGATACGGCTCTGCTGGGTTTTCAGCGGAGGAAAAATTTCTAACCAAGCCAACTTAATTTATAAAACGGCTCAAAAACAGTCAGTACTAACCAAAAGACGAAAAACAAACATCAGGAGGAATAAGAACTGCCAGCAAAGATTTCAGTGACGACACAGAGCAGATCAAAGCCAACGGGAGCCGTTTCTCCAGCCAAGGTCTTCAGACGCTCCAGAACAGATTCATCACCACAGCAGAAGTTACTCATCCATTTTTGTCAGAATGCACAGATTGTCTAAACTGGACACACACATTGTGGCTTTTGGCTCGTTTTCAGATGATTTTCTAGTCACAAGACAATTTTTGCATCTTGAGTCTCGTCCTCATCATGTAAAGGGAATTGATCAACAACCAGCTCCAGAAAGTTGTGGCCGCCCCTCATGAGGATACCGCCCTGATGAGTCAGCCTGGGACTCGCCAGTCACTCACAGGAGCAACATTTCCACAAACTGTTTGGTTACAGTGTGAGGGCAGCGGCTCTGGCTCCAGTTTTCTCCTGAGCTGCATGAAGCTGCAGCAGCCAGAAGCAGCTCGCTGACAGATGATCCAGTAAATCTTTTAGTTTTCTTATTTCCTTTGAAGCAGTAACAGTGACGCAGGCAGTAAAACCTGCTCAGACATAATTTACATAACAGGAACAGCAAACACGACTCAAGCCTGCATCCTGAATCATTTATTTGCAGGTGAATAATCCTGCTGCTTTCCCAGATGATCCATGTTTACTACAGATCCACTGATTTCCGCTTCTTCCCTGGGAATTCTCTAAATGTTGCTAAATGCTGTTAAAGATCAGTTCACCTGCTGAACATCTCATCTGCTCCAACTGGAAAAACCCGACATCATTGTTGCTTTGAGGAATTTTCATCAGGAAAGAACGGCCCGAAGCCAAAGCTTCTTCAGCCACTTCTTTGGAAATAACTACATCTTCTCCATAGTAAATATTAATCATCCAGTCTTTTGTCGTCTCAAATGTCTCCGTCTCTCGTGGGACGGTTTGTTGTCTCCGTGGCGCTCAGGGCCAGGCGGACTGATCCGGCGCCGGCGCCGGCTGAAACGGGGACAGCTTGCTTATAATTGCTGGAAAATGTCAGCACAGTTGATTACGAGTGATTTGTACGACTGCAAAGGGAATCCAAAGAAAAGGTAGAGCTGAGGAGTGAAGGCTTAACGAGACTCATGCAGACGAACGCAGGAAGACAGGAACCAGTCAGAGCAGCACAGGAAGTCCCTCTGATCGGTCAAACATGATCGCCTAATAATCAATCAAACATTATCATCTAGGCTGTTATTATCTGTTGAACTTCACACCTGGAGAATCATGTCCATTACGGTCCAGTCTGTTCCGAACAGGAAGTACAGCCGGTTCCGAACAGGAAGTAGAACCGGTTCCGAACAGGAAGTAGAACCGGTTCCGAACAGGAAGTAAAACCGGTTCTGAACAGGAAGTAGAACCGGTTCCGAACCGACTGTGTTTTTGGTTTAGTTTCTAGAGCGAATATCTTAGCAGACTTGAAATAAGACAAAACTCTCCAGCAGATCTAGGATCTTAATGCACCAACTCCTTAGTGTTGATTTAAAAAGCATTTTTTCACTCATAAGACATTTTCCCACATCATGAAGAAAGAATCTGCCGGTCGGTTGATTTCTTTCTGATCTTGTGTTTTCTGCCTTTTTTTTCCAGCAGCCATTGTACAGCGCATACAGCCAGAAAACCAGCTGAGCAAATCTTCAGCTGGTTTCCCGGCTGAGTTACTCAAGTGGAGCTCGGGTTGCTATGGTAATGGGCTAGCCTCGACTGGGGTTGCTACGGCAACGCGCCGCCCCGGCTGCGAGGTTTGTGAAACGATTCGTTTTCGAGACACCAGGAAACTTGAAGTTTGTGATGTTCGTGTTTTTAGACGCCGCAGAGAATCAGATGGAAGAACAGAAACGTGCTGAGGTGAATTCAGTAGATCGAATGAACAGACATCCCGTGTGAACCCGCGGTACCGGTCCGGAGCAGCCTGTGGACGGGGAGCGCTGATCCTGGCCCGGTTTGCTTCAGAACCGGGTCCAGCCAAACCCAGCTGATGCTGTGAGTGGATCAGTTAAAGTCTCCACGACGGCCCAGCACCCAGCAGCTGCCGACCTGCCGCGCTGCGTTTCTCAGGCGCCTGTTCGACTCGCGACTCTTCGGTCCGTCAGCATCTGCTGCGCGGCTGGCGCCGAATGCAGATGCAGCCGGACCGGCGCTCAGGAAGGCTCCTCACGTCCGCCAGCGCCGGCCGCGGCTGCCCAGACACTCCCATTCTTCAACCGGACTGATTCTCCTCATGCTGACAATCCGACTCATCAATATTCAGCTTCATGACGGCCAAAAATAGCAGCAGCGTGCTGAGCTCTCCGACAGCCGTCCTGTTATAAATAGACTCAGCATCTGACCCGCCATGTTTCATGGTTTTACACGGGTCGTTTCAGGTGAAGGAGCTCAGATTTCCCACAGGGGAAGGTTTGGCGTCCAGGCAGAGAATCAATGACCCGTTATTCATTAAAATGGGTTTATTTCCACTGATAGCTGGCCAGATATCAGCCGGAAACATGAATAAACTTTAAGATCTGCACTGGCCTGCAGCTGCACAGCCGATTGTTAAAGGGTCGATGTGATGATGCGTTACGCATCAAAACTGTCGTAAAGTAAAAAATCCTTCCAGCTGCTCAGCATCCAGAACCAGAGAGAAAAACGATGAACCAGAAACAGAAACAACTTTTAAACTTTGATTGTCTGAGTCTCATGTCTAGAGATCCAACATGGCGGCTCTAGAGATCCAACATGGCGGCGCTGCAGATCCAACATGGCGGCTCTAGAGATCCAACATGGCGGCTCTAGAGATCCAACATGGCGGCGCTGCAGATCCAACATGGCCGTTCATTCCTCCAGTGTCGTTTAATGACTCACTGAATCTCCGCTGCTCATCTCTGGATCTTCACAGCAGCTCAGATAAAATAAAGCTCACACAGAAAAACATATTAAGTCTTCAGTTTTTCGTCCTCCCAGGATTTATATCAAAGCCAAACCGAGTTACGTTTCCTCCTCGGAGTCTGTGAGCTTCTGAATAGGATCTGTTTAAATCTCCATAATCCTTGACACAGAAATGAAACAATGTTTGATCAGTGGAGTCAAACTCCTCCGTCTATCATCCTGCTGCAGTCAGACGAGACGGAGAGGAAAGCAGAACAGAATCCTCCCGACGTCTCTTCGGACCATCAGGATCCGTAGAACAAGGCAGAAACTTTTCATTACGCAGATAAGCCATGTCTTCTTCTCTTACTGTTCATTGTGTTGCATTTTCACAATGTTCTTCCTGACGTTCATAAAGTCAGGAAGAGATCAAAGTAAATATTAATGTTTAATTTCTACATCTCACAGGTTCAGGTCGTATCTTTTTATTAGATTAATAAACGTTGTATTTCCTGTCAGAGCACATCAGAGTTTTATATATTTTTATATTTAGGTTTTATTTGCTCTGAAAAGAAAACCTGAAACTATTTTAACGAGAGTTTTTATCCATGGAGGAGCTGAGGGCAGGAAGGTTTCCTCTAATTTAAACACATTTCTGTTAAACTAAACACAAAGTTTACCTGTCGACTCGTTAATCACCATATAACGTAAATATGCCTAGTTAGTTACAATAAGCTCATTTTCACCAGCGCTCAGTTTGACGGTACATAAAACTGAAGTAAAATGAACTGAATTAAAATCATGCAACAATTTTAATGAGTAAAACAAGGTTAACACTACAGAAACGTAATAAAATTGATTAAACTATAGTTTTATATATATATATATATATATATATATATATATGGCAATAAAATAAAACTTGATGATTGAAACTGTAATCAGCGGCGCTCATATTTTTTCCATCAGCCAGCAGCAGAAGGGTGAATGGATTTAAAACGATGCTGTTCAGAAGCAGATGATCGTATTTAGATCCTCTGGGGATGATGTGTCAATAAACCGTTAATCATAAACTACAACAGTAACGAATCACAGCTGATCTGATTTATCCTGCGGTTTGTCTGCAGATGTTACCTCAGAACATCAGCAGACAGAAGTTTGTGGCTTCATTTCCCTTCCTGTCTCTCATCTTCGTGGCCCAGATTTATCGGACCGGACCGCCGGTTCCGTCTGAACCCGGAGCCGGCGTCTGGAAACCCCAACCCCCCCCTCCAAACATCGATAAGCAAAAGAAGATGAAATATGTGAAATATTGACCCGATTCTGCCGCAGAAGCCCAGAGGACTGCTGGTCCATTCATGAAAAAACAGGTTCTGGTTCTGAGTCCGGTTCTGGTTCTGCTGGAGGACTTGATGCTGCTGGTTTCCTTAGAAACTTGTGAATAATAAAATGAGCTTATTAACTCGGGTTAAGTGACTGAAGGAAAGGATTTTTGTTGTTATAGAAATGAATGTAACTTTGGCCTCATTTTGATCCAACTTTCCTTTGTCCTCCTCTGCAGCTGAAGTTAAAGGGTCGTTCTGTGAACTGCTCCATTCTGAATGCGTTCGCTGAAAGCGGCTTGTGAACATGAAGAATAAAACTTTTCTGACTCACAGCACCAAACTTTACTAATCGGGGCTTTTCAGGCTAATAGCTGCTTGAAGAGCCGCTGTGGTGGAAGCTGCACTCAGTAAGAGCTGTTGACAAATACGGTTTTATTGTGAGAGGGGCGGCTGGGGGCCGGCGGGGAGCCGCCGGGGGGCCGGGGAGCCGCCGGGGGGCCCCAGCTAAGAGCTGCTCTCTGCACATAATGACAGCGCCGCCTCACCTGGACCTGCCCCACTTCACTTCCACTTAGCAGAGACGTTTCCTTCCAGGCAGCGGCGGCGCCTCACCCCGATTATCCCGCCCTCGACCTCAGCGCCTCACTCCTCCGGTCCGCCTCCTCCTCGCCGCTGCCCTTTCGAAACCTCCTCAGGACTCGGAACGAGTCACAGCTCTCCTCTCCCGGAGATAAATCCTGGGTTTTGAAGAGGCCTGGAGTTTGGTTTCCGTTTGCAGAACCATTAAAATGAGCGAGTTTCAAAGAGCTGTAAATGTCCAGGCTGTCTGTCTGTCTGGAGGTTCAGGTCCGTCAGATTCTCTCAGAGCGACATTTGACCTCTCAGCATGAAGCTGCGCTGAACGTTTACTACAGACTCCATTTTCTTCCACTTTGACCTTCCGTCTGCAGAAAATCCACATCCGAGTGTGAATTAAGATTATTATTATTATTATGATTGTGTCTATGACGGACTGGTGACCCCTCAGGGTGACCCCTCAGGGTGACCCCTCAGGCTGACCCCGCAGGCTGACCCCTCAGGCTGACCCCTCAGGCTGACCCCTCAGGTTGACCCCGCAGGCTGACCCCTCAGGTTGACCCCGCAGGCTGACCCCTCAGGCTGACCTGAAATGAATATCATAATACTAGGAATTGTTTAATAAGAGGGTTTTTAAAAATGACTAAAAAACTGAACCAAAGGTTTGTAGACGTTTATGAACCAGATTCTCTTGACACCAGTCGTTTCTTTGCAGAATTTAATTTGAACTTTGACCCTGGAGGACGTTTCAGCTGAGCTCTTCAAGGCGCGGCGGCTTGGAGACGTTTTATTTTCAATTTTATTCCCAACAAACTAAAGTGGAAATATTTGGTAGAATTCTACTGAAAACGTTTCAAACTTTGCTTTTCGCGTCGTTTTCAGCTTGCAGTCCATCAGACGGCCTCCACTCAGCGTTTTTTTAATTTGAGGCCGAAATGATTTGCAAACTTTATGTTTTTATTTAAATGAGGCAAATGTGATTTAAGTTTTGGCTGTACACTAATCTAAACATTGTTTTGCTGCACATAATTTAAATACTGAATGCTCAGTTTATTATTGCGCATTTAAAAAGTTTAGATAATTTTCGTCCTGTGAAAACCTTTGAAGGTTTTGGTCCATGTGAGAGTCTGTGGTTTAATGTCGGAGCTTCGTGGGATTTGAACAAGTGGACGTAAATAACAGACCAGTGAATTTTTAAGGCAACAAAGATCTGATGTTCCTTTAAGGTGATCAGCAACACGCTTTGAAAAGTTTGGGATGTGACTCAACTGGGGAAGGATGTGAGCCGTTTGTGCTGAAATGTCTGGAAAAACCTGGAAACATGGAGGGACAAGTTGATCGATCAGAGGGAAACTTCTTATTTTTTACAAAATGTTTTCTTTTCTTTCAAAGACCAAATCAAAACACTGAAAAATAATCCCATGAACTTCTTCCTGATTATCCGTCTGCAGGGAAAACACATTAAATCTGATCCGCCCTCCGTTTTTACATGCGGCATCGTTAGAGTTTCATATTCCTCTGTTTTAATGATCAAACTTTGTTTCGCCGTTTCCGGATATTCTTTAATTTGTTTGTTCTCTCAGCTGCTCGTTTCCAGTCCTGGTGAAAATAATTCACTCGTCCTGGTTTTCCATTGACTGTTTGTGATGGAGCTCAATTAAATCAAAGAGCAACAGGAAAAAAAGACTAGTGATGTTTCCCCTGAGCGCCACGCCGCCGCCGCCGCCGCCCCGCCCCGCCGCCGCCACCCCGCCGCCGCCCCCGGGGGCTCAATTTATCTGGAGGAAGGCGCAGCTAAAAAAATAAAAACTGTGATTGACATCTCTAACCTTCATTGGAGTGTAATCTTCATCTTTAGCTCCCAGAGATGTAATTAATTAGGGAGAATCTCATTTCCTCACTAATGCAACTGGACATGAGCATGACAGAGGAGGAAGAGGAGGAAGAGGAGCTTCGCTCCGGCCGCCGCCATGCAGGCGCTGCGGCTTCGTGACGGATGGCCTGCTGACTGTGTTTCTGTGACAGGATTCTGTGGCTGAAACCGCTGCGGCGCAAACGGCCTTCGTCCCCGAGGCATTTCGACCAAACGCGGCTCGAAAGCAGGGAAACGGTATAAATGGGTTTCAGCGTAAACTCGAACCGGATGCTACGTGGAGCAAACATCAGCGCCGGCATCTGGAGCCGGAACAGACGCCATGTCAATACGTCATAAACACAAACTAAAAGGTCGTTTTGCTTTCATTCATAGCAAACATGAGTCGTCTAAATTTAAATTTCCACCTCAGGAAAAAGTTCTATTGAAAAAGCTGCGAGTTTATGAAGAGCAAAGAGATTTTTAAATGTCAGCCTGAGCCGAGTTTCTGAGATAAAGATGATTATTTCTGTAAGATTCATGAAAACAAACAAACGACGGGAAGCTTCAACGTCTCCATCAGCAGAAACATGTCCGGCTTTTCACAGGAAATGGAAACTTTGGAAAATTTACTTTGACTAGATTGTAATATTATTTAATATTCTGTTTGATTTTTGTTGTTCACTGGGCCTGTTTGACTTGTTTTAAATGTGGAACATCAACTGAAGCTTTCTGGGTGAGACTCCGTGTTGAAGGCAGTTTTAAATAAAATACATAAATAGAATAAAATTAAATCTATCTTGTTTCAGGTCAGTTACAATCACCTACATTTTTTCTGTTTCATAAAAACCACATTAATGAGAGAAAATGGCAGATTTATTTATTTCTGTCTTCAGATTCAGAAGTTTTCAAACGTCTAGTGATTCATGAAATATACCGTCATGAATGTCGGTGTCGACACGTCACATGTTTTGTCACCTAACTGGTGTCGGCAGCGCAGTGGGAACATCCCACTGCTGTGTTAACAGTGACTGGATCCTGATGTGAGTTAAAGACAAACTGAAGGTTATCAATCAGAGCTTTGATTAGGAAACGGAGCGATCGCATCATTTGTCAGGGTAAACAGGAAGTGTGGATGTTTAATTGTTGAACTCTGAGAAACCAACAACACAAGCGTCTTCCATAATCATCGCCTCGTTATGGTGAAATAATCTCTCTGATGAAACTGAAGGTGAAAACTCGCACGTCCACAGTTCAGAGAAAACAGAGAAAATCAGCGTTCCAGGATGAAAACCAGACGTTTTCTCTCCTTTCGAGGCCTCAGGCTGGATCGTAATTACAGACTAATTAGAGTATTTAAAAATGTTTAATAGAAAAGCTGACTGCTTTGTTTTTGTGCCATGAGTTTCTGTATTTTCTCCTTCAGGTCTACAAAGAGCCTGAACTGGTGACAAAACATTTGATCTGTTGACAAAATCGGCAACATTTCAATTCAAAAACCGTTTTGCTGCTAAATTATAAATATCAATATGAGCTCAGCATCAAATACATTTATAGTTTTTAATCTGCTCTTCAGTCATCAGGTTGGAGCAAAGGGTTTTTCTATGCAGAGTTTCTCTGATCATTCACGAAGCTTCTGTAGGCATCTGGACGGGGGATGCTAACATTAGCGTTAGCTGCTACAGGTTTAGCATTTAGATGCTACTTAGCATTTGGATCAGAAGCAGAAATGAACCCAGTTGGTCGAGAGGAGACAAACGTTCCAGCCTGGAAAAACTGACTTATTGAGTTTACATTTTAACCTGTCAAAATCTACAACATTAATTAATCAGAATTAACACATTAAAGTCCCAGAATATTTAAACTGTTTCCATAGAAAAACTGACTGGTTAATTTTTCTCCACGAGTCTCTCAGTATTTTCATCTTCTGAACTTTTAAATCAGGTTTACTAAAGATGATCAACCCATCGCCCCGCCCATCGCCCCCTCCCACCACCCCCTCCCATCGCCCCCTCCCTCTCCCATCGCCCCTCCCACCGCCCCCGCCCTCCGCCCCCTCCCTCTCCCATCGCCCCGCCCATCGCCGGCCTGATGAACGGCGTCACGCCGCCGTTCCTCCCAGGACCAGAGAATCTCCAGCCGCTCGTCTCCTCACACCTTCCCAATCTCCACATCATAATTGGTGAATAAATGGCTGTTTATACACTGAAGTGTACATCAAAATCTGCGGTAATGAAATCTTATCAATGTTTTCTCTGCGCTGAATTATTTGCATATAAATGACATAATATATTAAGTCTCTCCAGCCTCTGCCTGGGAGGAGTAAATATTTCCGCTCTGCTTTGTCTCGTCGGCGCGACACCAGGAAACGAGATGCTAATTGAAGAGAGGAGAGCATCTTTATGTGAAGACTGACATTCAATTATGTTTGTGGGGATCAGATTAGGTGGCGACCCAGAAATGTTTGAAAGCAACATTTTGCGGAGCGGCAACCCCGGAGGCGGCTGTAATCTGAATAGCCGAGGCGGCGCCGAGCGCGGCGCCCTGACTGGAGCGGCTCCGCTACGACCCGCCGGTAATTGGACGTCCACAGTGAAGTGTTGACAGGAGCGGGAGACGAGGCTGACAGAAACAAAGAGAGGCGGCGAGACAAAGGAGAAACCAGGATAAACAAGAAATCGAAGTGAAGAAGAGGCCGGCGAGGAGGATGAAGGAGCCGGAGGAGATCACAGCGTTTCGCTCATCAGTCATTCAGCTCACAGGCCAAACAAGCCATTACACACCATGAGCTTCCTTATCGGCTCGGCGCCATCAGCAGGCCGCCGCCAAGGTCGCTCAGGTCACCCAGCGGCCATAATTACCTCCATTTTATCTGCATTTATACGCAAACAGATAACGGAACATAAACATGTTTACAGTGCAGAGGACTGGAAATGATCTGATCTGCTCTCACAGATTGATTACAGCTCAGCACAGAAACGCAACAGGAAGTGGATTAGAGACCAACTCAGACAAACACAGTCACCTTCAGGAGCTCTGTGATGTCACACCAGACACCCGATGACATCACAGATCACCTGATGGCAGCAGCAGCAAGACGGATCCAGTACAGACAAGAAAGGATTTGTTTTCATGTTCAAAGCAAGAATAACATCATAAAATCAGAATAAAACTAAAATAAAGTCATAATAAAACAACAGTAATGCAATAAAATGAGAATAAAGTCTAATACCATAATAAAATAAAAGAATTGACTGGAGTCCCTAAAATGAGGGTTTCTACAGGAAACTTGCTGCGTTTGTGTCGTTTCTTCCTGCAGCATCACAGCAGCAATATGAAGATCCTCCATCACTGCACAGCTTCTCGAAACAAGATCAGAAATATAGGAGACAAAACATTTTTCCTTCAAGTGAAACGGTTTGCCAGAGGAGTCGGTATTTTCTTATCAATATTCAGTCAAACAGCCTCCAGTGTGCTGCTTGTTGGCCTCATTTCTACTGTACTAAGATATTTGAATGACGTAGATAAAAACCGTTTTGCAGAGAACTGCAAGGTGAGCGGCCAGGTGGCCGGACTCCATCGATTGGCCGTTCCAGCTGTGACAGCCCCTGATTGGCCAGAGAACGTCGTGGAGTCAGGAAGTCAGGCAGCCGTCAGCAGGCAGTCCGCTCCGGTTTCAGCTGAAACCAGACGCTGTATGGACTTAACACGATTAGAGAAGCTGCTGTTCATCCGGCAGCCAGGAAACAGGATCCTTCCATCGCTGCACTTAAACTTCATTTATCCTGGATCATTTTCCATTTACTGATTATTTTCCATTCCCGCTGGGACCAGAATATTCTGATGGTCTCTGCAAAGCGCTTGTTGTTGTTCAGTGATGTAGTGAAGATCAGATCACATGACCAGGAACAGCCGAGCTGGAGGAAGTTTGGGAGTTTCTGCAGTGAGGAACGTCGGCCTGCATCTGGGAGAACCGAGTGGCTTCGCTCCAACGTCAATATACTTCCCGTTTCGTCAAACACGCTTCCCGTTTCGTCAGACGCGCTTCCCGTTTCGTCAGACGCGCTTCCCGTTTCATCAAACACGCTTCCCGTTTCGTCAGACGCGCTTCCCGTTCCGTCAGACGCGCTTCCCGTTTCGTCAGACGCGCTTCCCGTTTCGTCAGACGCGCTTCCCGTTTCGTCACAGAGGAAGCTGAGAGTCTGATTCACATCAGGGAGAAAATCTCTTAACGTCAGGCTGTGGTGTGATCAGACCTAGTTTCCATGGCTACCGCTTCAGCAAACTGTGCTCTGTAGTGCCACCTGGAGGTAAAAGAATAAACAGTTTGTGTCCAGGATGCGTGAGGTCTGCAGAGACGTTATCTGAATATTTCCTGCTGACAAAAGTCAAATATTCAGCCAGAATAACTCAACACAGTTTGCAACTCATGGAGAAAAAACTCCTGGCCAAATATTAATGAGCCTATTTGCATATTTGGTCAAATTCACCAGAGAAGCTGAATGTGGTGTTATAATCTGCCAGATTAAACCTGTTCAATAAGCCCAGGATGAACTCGTGGTGATGAGGGACCGAGTCAAACTGGACCAGAACCGCGTCACGTTTTCCTGAAAATATTCAGAATTATAAAAGCACAATACCCTGCAGAGGATTTTTAAATGATCTCTAATTACTCATCATTACCCCACGTCAGACAACAGGTTTGGTGGCGTCTGATTCTAACGGCTTCCTGTAAACGGTAACGACTGGCTGGCGTCGGTCCGACCGCGGGGTGAATTCAGCCGGGTGGGGGTAAAGCAGGGGGCAATGAATGTGCATGTGAGGAAGGATTTCAGTCGGGTGGAGAAAACCGTAAAGGAGCTTCAGCTGATTTCTGTGGCAAATTGATTTTCCAGTCTTCTTCAGATTGCTGTCCTGTTCCGGGTTGGGGGGGCGGCTCAGGTGTCCACAGGAGCTCAGAGCTCCACCTGAGTTTTCTCAGGCCCGTTTCCACAACATATTCCACACAAACTGTTTCCTCCACTTCTTCTGGCGTGAAGTTACTTTTCCTCCGTCGCAGTGAAACAGCGGTGGAGTGAACTTCATGAGTCTGAGCTGAAGTCAGAGAGTTTCAGAAGGAAGAGTCCAGAAATCACAGATCATTTCTTAAATGACAGGAATAAATCGCTGGAACCCCGGGGACGTTTGAGACAATCCGTCCAGGAAGCAGAACATGAATGAATCATGGACCTACTGGCTGTCCTGGGATCTGCTCCAGTCATCCAGACAGAACCAGAGTAACTGGGTCGGGTTTACGGACCGCTCAGCCTAAAACTGTTTCTCTGGGGCGTGTTAACAGCAGAAAATAAAATTACCTCTGAAATTCTAACGGATCAAAAACATGAAAAGTTTAAGCTGCTTTAAGACAAAGTTCTGTTTTTTACAGTGCACGTCTGATATTCTTCCTTCCTGAACGAACGCGGCGCTGCAGCTCCATCAGACGGAGCGCATCTCGTTTCATTGTACTTTTAATCAATTATTCCTCCATTAAGCGCTTTACGGCGGCGCAGAGATTGGCTCATCAGGCCACTTAGCCGCCATGCTTGCAGCAGTTCCGGATGGCGGGTTTCCAGCCGGGCTTGTTGGACAGCACCAGGACCGGCTGTGTATCACCTCAATTAAAGCGTTCGCTAAATGTCTGACAACAGCTAATATTCCTCTTCCACCAGCAAACCCAATCGATGTTCTGGCATTCGTCACCCTGCCAGAAAAGCAATCACGCCGCCGTCTCGCTCCGGTTAGACGGCGAAATGGAGAGACGCTCGTGTGGCTCACGCAAACACACACCTGATCCAGACACACACGCCGCGCTGCTGGCGGCCAGACGAGCCGCACAACGCCAAACATAAAGGTTAGCCGTCAGCGCCGTCCGTCTGACCGCCGTCCACCAGGCCAAACCCACGCCGGCCAGACTGGGAGCGCTGGGCCGACTCACCTCCCTGTCCAGTAACGACGGAGAGATGACGGTGACGATGTCGCCCTTCTCTGCGTCGATGTAGAACATGTTGGGCGAAGGTTTGTCCGGCGACTGCCTGATGATGTGGTAGCGCAGCACGGCGTTGTCGGTGTTGGGGTCGTCTGCGTCGAACGCCGTCATGGTCATCACCGTGGTTCCTGAGGGAAACGCAGAGAGACGCAGGAAATCAAACGGCTTTTCTTCAGAGAAGACAGCAGAAGAAGAAGAAACGCTGGAGGACCCAACGCCTTGCTGGGCTAGTTTGTAGGGAAAAACCTTTAAATCCAGCTAAACAAACAAAGAGGCAGGATGACCTGAAAACAGAAAAAACTACTTTTCTGCTTCAGTTCAACAAACAGAAAAACATGTTCGAAACTTGGAATCCGTAACATTTCATTTCCTACCGAATCAACAGGCAGAAAAAGGTTTTAGTGTCAGAAGAAGAAACTTCAGAGGAATATAAAACCACATAAAAACCTGAGGTCAAAACATTAAACAGTCATTTGGTTTTACAACATTTCAAATGTTTAATCACCTAAACAAATGTTAGATTTAGCTTCAGTCTTGTTTTCAAATGAAAACCACAACACACGAAATCATTAACGTGGCTTTAAACGAGTCCAAAGCTCGATTTTGATTATAACTGACAGAAAAATGAAAAACTTTGTAAAATTGCTTAATGTTGTTAGCTCAATGAGCAGCTTTGCTAACAAACACTAAACATGATGAACTCACAGCTGATTGTGGGTCGAAAAGACTGTTTGGTGGTCAGAACATTTCCACTGGAATCACGAGAAAACAGAGAAAACGGAGAAAAAGGAAAAACCGGAGAGCAGAGCAGCAACGGCTGCGCAGCGATGGGAGGTCATGTGACCAGATTCACCGTCTTCCACAGCGACGGGCGCGACAGGCAGGGGGCCTGATGCAGCATCACTTATTAAAATGTTCCAGGCTCAGTATTAGAAATTTGCTTTGAAAGCTCCTGGTTATTAAAATTAGAGGAAATGTTGTTTACATCCCATCATATGCTGGTAAAACTGTAAGTTTATTCTTAGATATTATAGGAGTGAATGATCGGCTGATCTGGTTTCACTTTAAACTGTCTGAGCTCAGGTGAAGCTCACCTGTCCGGTTTGTGTCGCCGCGTCACCTTGGCAACACAAACATTTTCATCTGGAAAGGAAAGGAAAAGGCCCAAACCAGTGTATCAAAACTGGGAAAGAGCAAACCAGTTCCTCAGGAGGGGATTTACTGATGAGGAGGAGATTCAGCAGCGATCACAGCCACAGGTGAAACACACACACACACACACTCGGGTCTCTTTAGAGTGTGTGTGATCTGGTCTCGCTGAGTCAGTGTGTGACGGCTCATTTATAAGTCAAAACCAGTTATTAGATTCAGTTTTGTAAAAATATGACAGGATAAGAAAAGACTTTACATTCATATGATGTCAGAGTTATGTCACACTAAGCAGTTTTTAACATTATTAAACTCCTTTTTTTATTATTGTGTCGCTCATAATCCCATTTCCTCCTCACGTTTATTAAAATATCGTCCAGTATGAGGCTCTGGTCCGGTTCTGCTCTCAGGTAAAAAGTGCTGATGGTAAATATGCGAGAGAAACGCGGCGACTGCAGGGGTCTGGAGGAGAGAGCTGCTCTCCTCCAGGTGACCTCTGACCTCTCCGGTCACCAGTAATCCTTCCCTCACAGGGTAATTACACAGACCCGCCTCCTTCATTACCGGACTCAGTTCCACTTCACACCCTGAACCAGGCAGATCAGAGAGCGAGCGTCTCACTCACACACACACACAGTCGTGTTTTCATCACTTGTGGGGACTTCTCATTGACTTCCATTATTTTCTACAGCCTAACCCTTACCATAATCCTAATCCTAACCCTAACCATCACAGACCTAACCACTAACCCAAAAACAACAATTTCCCTCATGGGGACCAAGAAAATGTCCCCACAAGGAGCAATGGTCCCCATAACCCCACATTGCAGACAGAAATAGGTCCCCATAAGTATATACAAACCTGGTACACACACACA
>CAEGAE010018391.1:0-15785 GCA_903067095.1 Girardinus metallicus | reverse complement strand
TATATTGTATCTGACTCTAGCTAAGCGTTATAATTTGTCTCATCCCTGCAGAAATGCTGCTTTAAAGAGGAAGGCTGATGTCACTCTGCACACAGCATACATATTCCATTAGATAAAGATTAGACAGATGCTGACCTCTACAGGTATGATTTTGACTTGCATTCTTGATAGACACATTATGAAAGAAGGGATCTTAAACAAAACAAACAAATAATCTGCTAGGCAATCTGCAGATCTGTATTTATGCTCATGGATTCCTGTTAGCTGTGGTTATCTTTTTTTTTTTTTTTGCTTTTTTTCAGAATGTGTGACAGTAGGTCATTAAATTGAGTACAATAATGAGCATGAGCTGCTCTTGGAAATCGGTGTTGCTAAGGCACTGATGGATAATAAAATGTCTCACAGGAGCCAAAATGTAGTGGCAGAGCAACAGGGAAGCAGACAGCTAAACCAAATAACAGGGCTATCAACCTCTACTGACAAACAGCCACAAGCTTGACTGAACTGGGAAAAATAAAGCAGTGGAGAAGACGCGGTGGCAATGGAGCACAAAGTGGAGATGACAGCCTTTAGGACACAAGTGACAGCAATTGAGGGTAGACTGAGTACAAGTGAGTGTCAGGCAGAGGGGAAAGCCTTACTGGTGCAACAAGCATTAATGGTGACTGGCACATGTGCTACAGACAGGGGTCTCTTTCTGTCAAGCGCTTCCCTGGCTCTAACTTGTTGCTATCCAGGCTGCTGAGGAGTGCATAATGGGGTCGAAATTAAGTGGTTTTTAACCTCATCTGGACAGGGTACAGCTGACAGAGTTTGCTTTGTGTCTAAAAATTGCTCATATTCAACTGCCACTAGGCAGTATTCAGTAGCATACTGATATGAAGCCAACAGCAAAGCTACATCAGTATTACCCAAGTAAATTAAGTGGCAAGTGTTTTAGACCACACCAAAATTAGCTAGACACAACATTTGACCCCTTCTGCTATTAGAAAAACCATGTCTCCTTTTACAATTGGAGCAACTCTGCTCCAACGTCACCCAGTTGCATTAAGTAGACATAACTGGGTTATGCATTTATCTGTCCATATATAGTCCACAAGTAATGGTGGGTGTCAAAACGCAAACTGGAAATTTGCAAGACGGATGTGATTCGAGATACATAACTGGAGAAGAGCACATTGCTGCAGCATTTAGTAATACAAAAGTTCAGTAGCTTCAATCTTTCTTAAATAAAATAGGTTTTAATTTATTTTTTTCCCCCATCCATCCAGTGAGACTGATTAAAAAAGAGAAGGAAAAAATTATTTTGAGCAAAAAAATTATTGCCCATTGAGGCCCATTCATCCATGTGGGGTCTCTTTTCAATTCTAAGGCAATTTGTTGATATACAATTTTTTGTGTACTTTAAGCTCCAAATATGCTCTTGCTTTGTGAGATATCAAAAAAATCTTGTGCAGCGGTAATTTCAGTTATGAAGTTATAATGAAGAAGACAATCTTCTGCATTGTATCAAAACATACTCTGATTAACTTTGATATAACAACTCTTTGTTATATCTCTTAATTTGGTAGTTTTATATTTTTATTAATTTTACTCCTTGCTCACATGATACATTGTATAAATTCTCTTTCTGGTCTCTCATCTTTACTCATAACCAACTGTTCTCTTGCAGAGCAAATCCAGAAAAAAAAAACATGTAAAAACATTACCTCTTACATCCTAGCTGGGATAATATCATCATACAAGATACTTTATCTTTCAATTGAGAGAATGACCTGCAGAAATGGACTCTAATAGCTTATACCGGCTTATTTTTCTGCCTTGTCAACTCCAATGCTAAGGATGAGAAGCGAGGTCAAAATGTAATGTAATTCTGTATTGAGCAACGCATTAGTTGTCTCTTTTACTATCTTTGGATGGTAATTTTGTGTTGTAGGTAAAGAATGCGAGGAAAGGGCTGACAAAAAAATACTCACCTGAAACATAAAATCATACTTGATCTGCTCTCAGCAGTTCTGTTAGTTCTGTTCATAAGCCGATTTGTCGTCTCTGGTGGTGGACCGTAGCCCAACCAGTGGGGTAAGAATTTCCCACATTGCTTGGCTTTAATTGGAACACACCTTTAGGACTTTCAGTGGTTACTTTGAATTCAGATTCTTCAGCCTCAACTGTCTTAATTCCTTGTCTGATACCAATGAAAAATCCAAATATTTCTGCGAGCAGTGGAATATGTATGTCTCCACCACACTGACAAAAGTTGGCACGTTTGGACATGTTTGAGCTTTGAAATGACATTTCTGTAGGATTGTGAATGTTGTGACAGAAAAAAAAGAGGAAAAAATATAGCTAGTTTACTAACCTCCCATTTATCCTGAAGTGTTCCCAAGCGAAATGGGATACATAATCCCTTCAGAGAGTTCTTGGTCTTCCGTTACTCTCTGTAACGGGTTCCTCCCTCCCAGTGGAGGGACGAGTGCCATGTCCCACTGGGTCTCTTCCCATTGGGACATGGCAGGAGAAAGAGGCGGTCAAGGGGCATCGTAATCAGATGTCCCAACCATCTCAAATGGCTTCTGTCTGCTTTGAGTTCCCCGCAGATGGCAGAGCTCTTAACCCGATGTCTAAGGCTAAATTGCTGATCAGCTATTTGAAAATTAGAAAGTTGGTAACAGAATTCTCCAGCAGCAGCTCCATGAATAAGTGGAAATGAAAGTAAAATATAATACGGCTAAACACTGTGATACGATAGTTTAGCTTTTTTTCACAATTTGTAAATTTTGTTTACACAAAGTGTAAACAACATGATGATGATGTTGAAAATATGTTTTCAACATCATTTTTACTATCACTGTAGTTGTTATTTGTTTGGCATCTAACTTGTACTTCGTGGTTAACTTTAACCTGAAGTGCTTTTCCAATGTTTGGTTCATCAGGATATTGCCTATTGTCTGTCATAGTCTGTATGAGTGCATAGCTTTTATCACAGCCAGATTTCTTCAGCTTCTTAATATTTACCCTCTTCTCAGGAGGACAAACTGAATCACAACAAAATGAAACGGTGACTTTGCTGAGTATTTGACTGTGACCGTGTATGGCCTGGGTCAGCGGTCCTATCACGGGAACCATTTCCAGGAACAAGGGCTTTTCAGACGGTACATATTTTGATCACTTCCATGTGTTCAGAAAACAGATTGCTGGCTGAAATATTTTACCCCAACAAGCAACTTTTGTAAATAAATACTGAGATGATTTGAAACATTATTGGCGAAGGTGTGTGTCGGTCATGCTTTGCAGAAAGAACTCATAACCCTGGAACTTTTTTGTACCTTTAAAACCAAAACCTTGAGTTCCATTTATTGGGAACATTTTTGTTTTTGTCCTTCACATAAAGGTGAACAACAACAACAAGTAAGATCTAATTGTGAAGTGCTCTTTTTTCCAAAAAGAAATCTAAAAAGAGTGGCATGTATTTATAATCAGCAAATTACGTTGGTAGCCCAGAATAAAACACAGTTAAACAAATTGCTAGCATAAGTAATCTCAGCGTAAATCTGGTTGTTCTGTTAAGAGGACTGTTGGAAAATGTTGGAGAACAAGTGGCATCACAAAGAACAAAGAGGACTGACGACAAATTAGGGACAATCTTGTAAAGTTTAAAGCTCTGTTCAGCTGAACAAGAAAAGTATTAATCGGAGAAGCAGCCAACAGCCCATGGTAACTCTGAAGGAGCTGTAGAGATCTACAGCTCAGCTGGAATGATGTGTCAAGAGGACAACTGTGAGCTGTGCACTCCACAAATCTGGTGTTATGACCACTGACTCATCAAGTAAGAGTGTCTCTTTTCTATTTGTTTGTATGCCTCCTGTCACACCTTGATGCACAACTGACATCCCTTCCTCCTCCTCCTTCTCGTCTTTCTTCCATCAGTGGACTGGATAAAACCTTCAGTCATCCACCAAGAGCAAGTCTGTCATCAGATATTCTTATCTGGTGAATTCTTGTTTTAGATGGGAGGTTTGGTAGGGGTTCTCTGCCTGTTTTCTGGTCAGCCAGGGAGCTTGGGTATTATATTTGTATTTTCTTTAGACAAGAATTATTTTATTTTCAGTCAAAAATTGTTTGTTTGTTGTTCTGACTTAAGAGACCCTGAAGTCTATTACTTTCCTTTTGTTTAAGTCATGTGTGAAATCCAGAACTACAGAATGTAAATCACTTTGACATTGAGTTTTTTTGTTCAGTGCTTTAAAGCTGTTTATAGCTAAATTTAATTTGCTATCTGTGTTTCACCCTCCTAGACTTATATTTCAAAGATTGTTATGTCTTGCCTTTGTGGAAGATTAGCAAGAAGAACAGAACCATTAAAAAAAAAAACTTAAGGAGTCCTGTGTGCACTTTGACATCTCCGGCAGATCAGCCAGCTGCCTCATTTGACTGGAGATTGAAAAGATATGAGTACCATTTGTAAAATTACTGGATTTTGAGGAAAGCATGTGTAAACTTTGACAAGGCAAGAAGAAACATTGTCAAAGGATTTTATAGTAAACATTGAAACATTATTTGATTAAGTCAGTCATAATTTTTATTATTTCATATTTTTTACAATAAGTTGCCATTTAACATTTTGTAAGTAGTCTATGAAAATCTATGCATGTTATTATGCCACTTATGTATTTGTTTTACATTGTTTATTTCTATATTTTCATATTGTATCAACAAAATTTGACACTGGCAGAGTAGAAAAACATGGTAGAAAGCAAATGCCTTGAGCTGGAAAACACTAAATATGCTATATGAGAAAAGCACAAACAAGGAACATAATATCCATGTGTTAAGACTTTAAAGAGCAGGAGGAATTGAAACTGTAGATTAATTTGTGAGAGAGCTGCTGTGGTAAATTGTTTCCTTTCAGATTTCCGATGTGTTTATTTTGGTCAAATTTCAGTTCATCAAACCCTTTTTGATATCAGAAAAATATTACCAGATTGAATTCAAAACATGGTTTTCAAAAGCCATCTAAACTAGCCAAGTCACGCCAAAGCAAGATGCTGTCAGACCTGCAAGATTACTGAAAAGGAACCGACAATATGAACTAGGGTTAAAAATCTCAAAAGCAATACTAAATAAAATTCAAGAAAACATAAGAAGACAATTCAATGACATCCATCACGTAAGGGTTATGAAGTCATTTCTAAGGCTCTGAGACTTCACAGTGAGAGCAATTAAAAAAAAAACATGCAGTGGTGAACCTTTCCTGGAGTGGAAATCTATGAACTACATCTAAAGTATTCTAGGTCTTTCTTGCCTCAGACAGGGTAAGTGTTCATGATTCAACACCGAGAAAAAAAACTGGGCAAAAACGGCATCACATCCAAGCCATTCAGCCTGCGTTTACCATTGAACTTCATGTGGAGCTTCTTCATGTTAACAAAAAGGGGCAATTACAGCTTCACAAAGAGCCTCGTTGGTTAGAATGGCTTTTTGACTCGGAGAAGAAAATCTTTGTTTAAAACCAGCTGTTGTCTAATAAATAAAAGTTGTTTGAAACATTAAAAAAAGCAGAAGTCCGTATAGGGTAAAATATATCTACTTTATTTTTCTTGTTTATATCTGAGTTGCTCTAGACCACGTATTGAATCATCATATAAAAATACATTTCTTTATTTATAAGAAACTATAACAAGCTAACATTTTGCGTGTCTAATTTTTAATTGATTCAATAAATAGTGAAGGTTTAATTTCAACAAATTTGGCAAAGTGCAGCACCTCATTTTAGCTCATTAACCTTGAACTGGGAAGCAAGAGCTAATTTCCTTAGAGCTGGCTTCACTTCACTGGCTCACCCGTTTGATTCAGAATTGATTAAAAAATCTTAGTTTTTGCCTTTTAAATCATTACACGAACTGACTTCCTGGTTGAAATTCATATATTTTTACAAGACGTGTTGCAGAGAGATGTTAAGTCTGCTGATTGATGTCCAGATGTAAGCAGATGAAAAGGGGTGCTCAGGCCTAATTTCTGAAACTGGCAAGGGGAGAAAGAAGGCAGTATGATTAAAAATTGAGGGGAAGTAATAAGTGGCGAGAAGACCAGGTGAGAATAATTACACTGAATGAATAGCAGCTGTCAGTAGGATATAATGACAATGAGGTCCTGAGGGATTACTGACTGAACAGAGAACGAATGCGAGGAAAGAAAACATAAACAGAGTGATATGAAGTAACCCTATGAAAAGAGCAAAGTATCAAAAACACTGAAAAAACTGAAGACAAAAATAAGAATACAGAACTGAGATACAACCAAACTCAAAGTCTATGAGCTCACAACATCATCAATTTTAGACGGCCCTTAGTTGATAGAAGAGTTTTAGTCAAAACCTTTTATTTTACAGTTGACAGACAGAAAGGTGGGTTGTGAGAAAAGGGGAAACCATCCAGCAAAGGTCATTGGGTCAGGACTCAAACCCGTGACGTCCACATGAAAGTGGATCCCCTGAGCCACCGCCGTTTCCTCCAGTCCTTTTTAAATAAACTGTTTTGCTCTTTTAATTCAAATAAATGACAGTGATATTAGCTGCCCTGTCCTTGTTAACACTTATCCCTGAGCTCAATGAAATGATACCAGTAGATTATGCTGTGTCGGGGCTAAAACAAAGAGCAAATTAGGTTTGTGTAATTAAGTTAATGTTCATTAACTTCGAAGTTAATTGAGTATCATTCGATCCCTCATCATAGCAACCAAAACTTAAAAGATTTTGAAGCTGCAAAGGTTTGTCATGAGAATCTTGGGCTTCTCCAGATTATTCAAATAATATCTGTTGTGATTTTTCCAAACAAGACTCTGTTGGGAATAACGCAGCCAGGCATATTTTAAGATAATTATGTAAAAAAGACACACTCTCTTTCAAAAAAAGAAAGCGAGTGTGTCTATTACATTTTGATAAAAAACATAGAATGTCGAAATGTTTTCATGCTCTCGAGGGAAATGTCTTTCTTGATATCACTGCTTCTTATGTGCACACTTGTTTGGCAAGATGTTATTTTAATGAATATTTTATTACTATTGAATTACTACAGACCCTCTCAATCAGGCCAATATGCTACTGAATCTCAATGCTGATTATTATATAATTAATGAAGTTTGGGTATTCCAGGATCCATTCTTCCGACCACTTCCTTCAATAAAATCCTTGAATTCAAATTTTGCCGTTGCCCTTAGGTAGTGATATATTTTAAAGCCATATTTGGGATTGTTGTCCTGTTGGAAGACTTATTTGTGTCTGATCTGCATATTGATTTAAGCTGAATTTAAAGAAACACAGCGCTCTTCATATTGTGCAATTCTTCACTACCAGTGACAGCAAAACAGGCCGTCAATATAACGCTATAGCCAGCATGTTTCACAGTTGCTACAGAGTTCCTAAATTTAAAATTCTTGTCTTGAGTCCTCTAAACCGCTTTCTTGCCTATGTAGTTCCATATCTCAGTTTTTGTCTTGTCTAAATATAAGATCTTTCTCCAGAAAGCATTTAGCTTGTCCTTCAGGACTATTTTTTAGCAGGTGCTAACCTGTTGGTTCTTGCCCTCTCAGTCCATATTGATTTTAATGTGGATTCACTCTCCACAATGCTCAGAAAACTAGCAGCAGTTTTCTGAGCATTTGCCAGATTGTGGCAGTGGTTCCTGGGTTGCTTCTGGACAAACATTAATTTGCCTATGGGTGACAATTTGGGTCAGATGGTAAAATTACAGGACACACATTTATGTGCCAACAGAACAGCAATCCCAAACTGCATTAAAATTGGTTCTGAATATGGTTCTGGAATGACCAGGACCTCAACCCTACTTAATGGAGTATTCTTAAAACAGGTTTGTGTCAGAAAACCAAGCTATTAAATTAACATTGCTGCTAGATTGGTGAAATACTTAATAGGAAATATGGAAAAAAGTTTGTTGATGGCCACAAACAACTGTTTGAATAAAATCATAAATAAATATAAAATTGAGAAAAAGAATGCATCATTCATGACCATATGAACACATCTGAGGGGCACCGCATATGTGTTCCTTTACTCATAGCTATTTTAATTTGAAGATATGCTTGTAAATGTTCATAAGCTGGTGCTCTGCTATGTTTTCCCCAAGATTTTGCATGTTTGTTTTTCTACAGCTTGAAAGCACAGTCCACAATGTAAAAAAAAAAAATTCCTCTTTACCTATGGATCTCAGTGAGAGATTTGTGGGAGTAACGGAGGGATCAAGCTAAGCCACTCTGATAAAAAGATGTCAGATTCTATGGTTTGTGGTATTTTTGTATCAAACAGAGAACAAAAATACAACTGCAGTACTACAGTGAGCCTAAGCAGAAGTAAATTACAAATAGGCGAGTGCTAAATGTCAGCTTTCACTCTACTGAATATGATTTTTAACATGTATGTTAATGTTAAAAGAAGCCATATTTTTAAGTATTGATGTGTACCTAAGAGTGCTGTGTGGAAGACGTAAATTATAATATCCCTGAGGAAAAATCCCAAAGGGATTAATAAAGTAGCTGTCTATCTAGCTAGCCCAGCACAGGATGTTCTTCCTAAGGCTGAAGAAACTCAAACTGCCAACTTAGCTGGGGCCACAACTAGGGACAAACATAGATTACAAAGCATTGTGCGCCCTGCTGAGAAGGTGATCGGCTGCAACCTCCGACCATTACAGGACGTGTCCTCCTCTAGGACTCTAGGTCATCAGGTCAGCCTGTTGCTGACACTTCTCACCCTGGACACAGCCTGTTTAACCTCTTCCTCTCAGGCAGGAAACTACGGTCCATCTGAACCAAAACTTCCTGCCACAAAAGTTTCTTTCTCTCAGCCATTAGACTTTTGAACAATAGATAATTGATTCTGGCATAACAGTCACTTTATCCATCCTCTACTCTGCACATGCATACATATTTTTCTTTTTCATATTAATATTTTATTTTATTATTTATTTTTTGTATCAATACATCAAAACAATTTCCTAGCATGTGAAACTGTTTACTGGTATTAGCAATAAAAATGATTGTGATTCTATCTCTCTAGCCCACTCTCATCGTGAGCAGCCTTTCGAGCCCTTCTACCTTAGCTTCATGCACTCACCTAAATAAAATATATGAAAAAAATAGAAATTCTCTGGAAGTCAGACACACTACATCGGTATAGAAGATGACACAACACTAAACTGTCTGATTCTAATAGCTCCCACGTTAAATGATCTGTTACCTGATTGCTCACTCTTTCCATCCACCATCTTTTTCCCAGAAATGTTGTCTTTTAACCCATGCGCAATCTGATGTTCGATTTTGACTGATTTGTACTCGTAAATTTGTGACTTCTACTCGCATTGGTTCCGAGTTGAAACTTTACAACTTGTATTCTAACAGATAAAATATCAGATTTTTACATGTATGTATGAGTTGGAAAACAGAACAAATACAAAACTTAAATTTATGCACATTTTTTGACTGACATTTACGAATTTAGATGCCTACGCATGCATTTTTAATTGACGGTAATCTTACCCCATACGTAACTCCTTGTGTTTCCTTAGCAACTAAAACAAACAAGAACTTGACACAGGTTGTTTGACATCATCATGTCGATGAGAACCTCTTTGTTCCCATGGACAATGTCATAGAGGTTCAAAGAGTATTATCTTTTGAAATACAAAAATTCTCAGTTTGCTTTTCAACTTCGATGGAGATAGATCGCTTGAAGAGAGACTACTTCAAACTGAGATTTTATTTTACAAACTATTTAAACCATACATCCAGAGAACATGATTTTTGCCATTGGTTGGGCTCTTGGATACGTAGTGACTAAGGGAGTTAAAAAGTCATTAGGCAGTGATGAAACTACCAACACTTTGAGAATGGATACATCAAGAGACTTTTCTTTTGTCAGTTTCCTGGAAGATGATTTTGGGAACTACAATGTTCTATATGAAGAAATCGACCTACACCTGGAAGGTCCCTTAATATCCACAAGAGAAATCTGGATTTATTGCCTAAATGCCATGCTTTCCAATCCTTCTCTTTACAGCCAGCTACTACCCAGGAAAATATATTCTGCCAAAAATCTACAGAGTTAAGATGGAGCTAGTGTTTAAGGCTGAGGATGACAAGGTATCAAATTCAAATACCCGGTCATCCTCAGATGTCATAAACTCATTATGACATTTGCCATAATGGGTTTACCTATATCTAAGACAAGAACACAGAACACAGGTGGAATTTAGTGTTGGACTCAAAGTGACTACTGACCAGTAATTGCAACCCCAAAAGTCTTTTTGTCCACTCATATCTTGTTTAGAATGAAATTAGGACTGAAGAAGAAATTCACACTAATGATGAACGAATTAATCCTCCTCAAATTGTAATAATCACAGAGCATAGCCTTAGCACCTGTTTTGAAGATAAAATACAAAATGACAGATTATTTCTACAGAATAGAAGACAGCAGAAGTCAAACAAGTTCTAATTGTGATGCTAACATGGACTTTTGCAAGTTTTCTAACTCATTCTCTTCTCACCTCAACCTCCACTCTACTCTCTCCCCTCACACCTGCAACCCCTTAATCAGCCCCAGTCCCAGAGGAGGTGGGACATGGCCATCTAACAGTGAGCCATACCTTCATTTTCAAGGAGGTTTATCGGAGTGGTGGGCGCAAGGTTGCCAGTCCCTGTCATTGCGGCAACCCTTGAATCAGCTCGTGGACATCAGCGGTGAGGGATACTGTCAGGCTGAAGAAGGAGACCTATTGGGTCATTTCAGTCTTTGGGATCCCAGAAGCAGCTGATGGGTACCGGCAGTCCAAGTGGCATGTGGCGGGTGGTCACTGAGGCAAAAACTCAGGCATGGCAGGAGTTCTGAAAGGCCATGGTGATTCTGGTTCATCATCCTGCGACTCGGTAAGAAAGTGGTGCACCACAAACACTGTTTACAGTACGGATGGTGTGCAGCTGACCTCAAATCACAATGCCGTGGGTCGGTGGGCATTGTACTTTGAAGACCCCTTCAATCCCACTGTCACATCTTCCACTGAGGAAGTTGACCCTGGGGACCTTAGATTTTGCTCTCTAATCTCTGGTGCTGAGGTCACAGAGGTGATTAAAAAGTTCCTCAGTGGCACCGGAGATCAGTGAGATTTGAAAGGAGTTCCTTAAGCTTCTGGATGTTGTGGTGTTGTACTGGCTTACATCAGATTGCAACATTGCTTGAACACTGGGAATAGTTGCCCAGGCCTGGCATACTGGGGTGGTGGTCCCCTTATTGAAAAGGAGGAACCACCCCCTGACCACCCTCTGACTTAGCTATCTCATTATTATAGTATCTCATTATATTACATAGTATATAAAGAGATAGTATCTCATTACAATGAGTTTTTTTTTTAACAGTGTTGGAAACAAGCTTCCATAAATGAAACGGTGACCAATGTATCCAACGTGCATTGATCATTTTGATGATGGCACTTGTCAAAATGTAATATTTGTCTGGTTTCTTAATTGTGGACTGCTTATAGTTTTTATACATTTTTATTTTTGTATTTTTATGTCATAAAGCACTCTGAGGTGCCTTATCATAGCTGAAATGTGTATAGCTGAAATGTGCTATACAATTAAACTCGACAGGCTGCACAGTGGCGCAGTTGGTAGATCTGTTGCCTTGCAGCAAGCAGGTCCTGAGTTCCCGGCCCAGGGTCTTTCTGCATGGAGTTTGCATGTTCTCCCTGTGCATGTGTGGGTTCTCTCCGGGTACTCCAGCTTCCTCCCACAGTCCAAAAACATGACTGTTAGGTTAATTGGTCTCTCTAAATTCTCCCTAGGTGTGTGTGTATGGTTGCGTGTCCTGTCTGTCTCTGTGTTGCCCTGCGACAGACTGGCGACCTGTCTAGTGTGTACCCCTCGCCCGAAACGTTCGCTAGAAATGGGCACCAGCACACCTCCTTAGCAGTGATCCTTCTGCTAAGGAGGATAACAGGGACAAACTAAGAGAATTTGCCTAATATTGAACATAAAAGTCTTTGAGAAATTATTTTCCAGCTAGATAATTCTTAGTGAGCAGGGTTAGTAAGCGAGCAAGTCTTTGTTGCAGTAGCAGTGTGTGCATCACAGCTGTGTGTGTGTATAACTTATCTTAGAAGTCTTCTTTCTGTCTCACTTCTCGCTCCCCCTAATAGGGACAATGGTGTACAGAAAGCTGATGGATGGAGTTAAACTCGACTTAAATTTGATTGATGCAGTAGTTTTTCAAATAAATAATGCAAATATTAAAGTGCTAAAACCCTGTTACGAATGAAGAACAGGTGGAGCTTTTTATTCAAAAATTCCAACAAATTATTTTCATTAATGTTCATTAAAATATTTAGAATTAGGTTCTTTCTGACAAAGTATCTCTAAGTTATTGTAAGATTGTTCTGATATGCAAAGAGATGGTGCTCTTTTCCTGATTATGTACTTCCTTCTGCTGTCTCTTCAAACTGTCATAGTGAGAAAAGCCTGGGTAATTACAGGGCTTTTGTTTGCCTAAACTATGAGACGCAAAATGCAAAAACCCCACAAAACCCTTCAAAATCACTGTATTAACAAATTCCAAACAACATTTGGTTTATTCTCTCAAGCTGTGTATTTCACTCTTTGACATATTAAAATGTCCTATGGGGAAAGAAAAAAAAATTGCGCTTTCAGTTCACAACCTTGGACATTGTGCACCATCACAAGTGACAGCATCACTTGATTGGATCTCCTGTTGGGGAACGATGGAATCACACTGGGACACAAGAAGGTGATGAGGGTCTCTTTCATCCCAGCGTGGGGCAACACCTCTGGGGAAATAAGACGGGGTGAAATGGTTTGGCCACCGCATTGTGTGTACAAGCAGGGTCCAGCGAAGGCTTTAATCAAGCCAAAATAATTAGGTCCACTGCTGCGGGTTCACCATTGATATCTGTTGAACTGTGGACCTTTTTCAAACAGTCACTCAGACTCTTCTCAACAAGAAAAGCACTGGTGGAATTGATAACATAAATAATGAATTGCAGCTCCTCTCTTGGGTAGCATATAGTTACCAGAGATAAACTTGTGTTTTCCCTGCAGTCACATATCAAACCAAGAAAAAGGTCTGTTACTTTTCAAATAAAAAAGAGAGAGATTAACTGAATACTTCAAGAAAAGTTTGTTTTTCTCCAAACAACTTCTGAAATTCTTCAGGTAAGAGTCTAAACACAAAATAATGACAGAAGCATGTTCCATTATTTCTTAGCCTTGCCATAGTTTTCACAGCTTTTGAACTTTTCCACATTGTGCCATGTTACATTAACAAGAATTCAGTGGTTCATCTGTGGAACATAGTTCAGACAGGGAGTCTGTGAGCAGCAATTTTCAAGTCTTGCCAAAGGATATCCACTGAATTGTTTAATTGGTCCATTCTAACTTCTAAAAGTGCTTTGTTCCTATCCATTTCATTTTAACTTCATGTTTACAGTCATTGTTCTTGTGGAGCATGGACCTCTTCCTTAAATTGTTTTCCTCTGTAACATTTTCAGGTTTCTTCTCTGATTATCGCTCCATTTGCCTGGTCTGTCATTTGAGATTCTAGACCATATATTGGCAGGTTTGCAGTAATCAATTTTCAGATGATTGATTGAGCTATACTTTATGAGGGTTCAGATCAGTGTGACCAAATTTAATTTGTGCATCCTTTGAAGGCAACATTTAAAGGTTGCTTACATCACACAGGCTGTCCAGATTCGAAAACTCTTTCAAATTCTTTCAACTTCTCCACAGTCATAAGTGGATCTTATGTCTTAATTCTGATATGTTTGGTGTATTAAGTAACAAGGCCAGAGGACTTTATGTACAAGTATCTTTATATAATTGGTCACTGAATTACCAATATGTGTACTCTGAAAACTTATCAAGGAAACTGGCTTCACTTGAGCTTATTTAGCAACACGAGAGTAAGGATCGCTAAATCCTATTCAGATTTTTATTCATAATAACATTTTAAATATCCTGTTTCATTTACCTTTCATTTATACTTATACGTTAACATGCATTTTTATCTTCATTCCATTTATACTATTGTATCATGTATTTGTGTCAATCATACATATATTTATATGTATGTGTGTTTGTGTTGTATTTGGGCAGTTAAGGGTTAAGCTTGCTTTACCAGTACTAAGTCTGAATAGAAGGGTCTGTTTTCCTCCACGCTTACAGAAACGGCTAAATCAATTTCGATAAAATCAGAGCGTTATAGCTAACATTTGGAATGGGAATATCAGGTCAACAAAGGAGATCAAAGTCTGCAATCTCTCTCCTTCTGTCTGAGTCCTTCCCTGTAAAAGCGATCACCTTGCTGAGAGAGGAGAGGCCTCTCAAATTGGCTGTCTAACATCCTCTTAGGAAGGAAAACTGGGCTGCACACACTGAGCAGTCTGTCTCTCCTCGCATGCTGGTGTGCTGTAGCACAGAGACATCTGTTTGCTGCTGGGTTAATTGTTAAAGCTTCTCTCCATATCTAGCAGTGACCCGAATTACTTGGTAATCTCTGACTAGGAGCTGAAAGAGCCACTTTTTTTCTTTCTGTTCAATTCTCGGCATCATCTACAGTATATGGTACAGGTTTATCTGTCAGTGTTTGAAACAAAGTAGGTGGGACAAATATGTGTCTAACAAATAAATCCTATAATTTTTTTTAAAGTACTTGATATCAGACATATATAATGTAATTCAAAAATGAGACACTGACTAGGCAAAGACGTAGTAGAGTTCAAAGGTAAAAACTAGGGCTGACCAAAAATACCTCAAAGGCCTGCCTCACATTACCTTGAAAAAAAACCCAAAAAACTCTCAAATACTTTTGAGAAAATGTTCTGTGGTCCAATGAGACAGTAGTGAAACATTTTCTAGGAGTATCAAATCATATATAGCATTCAACAAACACCATTTATGGCAGTGAATCGTGGTGGGAGTGTGATGGTGTGGGGTTTGCATACTGGAAAGTCCCCCCCCCCCCCTCAAACTCAACATATTCTTTTACACAGGCAATGGTAGTTTCTGATGTGGACAGCATGGGTAAGTGGACAGCATGGGTAACTGCCCAGGGCAGCATCTTGTCAGAGGTGGCATGAGAACTATGCCCACTTATCGGTCTAAGTTGGCATAGGGTCTACATATATTGCTGAAATTATCAGAAACATGCTAACTTAATGTTCCCAGAACCAAAACTTAAGGTATTTTGTTTCTACACTCTTCAGCTCCAGAACAAAATTCCCAGAAAACCTAAGATGTGCAAAAAGTGTTGGCTAATTTTAATCAAGACTTAAAACATTATTGGCTGCTGCATATGATTACCTAAAAGGTTCTTAGATATTTTGTCTATAGAATTTTTTTTTGTCTAACTGCTTCTCTTAATGTAATGCTTATGTTTAACTGTCATTGATCCTTGTAATGTCTTTTTTTTTTAACTCTATTTTTTCATAAGTCATTTTGAATTATAGTGTGTGAGTTTTCTTTTATCCCGCAGCTGGTTGAGCCAGATAGCCACCCTGTCTGGTTCAGACAGATGCCATTTTCTTTTTAAGAAGGCCATTCTATTTCAACTGCAGCCTAGTGCTGGCTGGGATGAAATGTTAAGGTTTCATAATGTGGTTTTTGCCATGAACTGGCACTAAAAACAACACACAGCTGAATAAATGAAGTTTGCAGTTGCTGGTATGTATATATGTATATATATATATATATATATATATATA
>CAEGAE010018380.1:0-17670 GCA_903067095.1 Girardinus metallicus | reverse complement strand
TTGCTACTAATCCATAAACACTCCATAACAACGACACACAAAAAAAAAAAAAAAAAAAAAAAAAAAAAAAAAAAAAAAAAAAAAAAAAAAATACGTGATAACGTTTATAGGACCCCGAGAGCCGCATTAGAGATTTCCGCGGTGGACCCTACATCTCTAAAGGTAAGATGCAGCAGATCGATTTCAAATTATAACCAGAATGCAAACCTTTACTGCATCAGGTCAACTAAAAAACGTTTCTGTCAGGAGAACATTTCTACACTCAGGGAAGAAAACGCTACACTTTCATCAAGCATTCTTGTTAGATAATAGTGTAATGCCTAGGCACCACTTAAAATATTTTCTAAGCACCTCCCTTCATTTAATGTGTTTAAGCTTTTCATAGCTTGATGACTTACGTTATTATCCACGCATTTGACATAAATGAGTCAGATTTATTTATTTTGACAAAACCACCAAACGTGATGAGGAAAATCATGGATGCTGAAACTCATTTCAGCATCCATGTCTTCATCCTTTAAACTAAATGTACATGCACAGAAGTGAATGTATAGATGGCATGTTACCATGCCATCTATACATGCCATCTATACATGGAGTGATGTACTCCAAAAGAGAAATTAGGTGGCCTGGAAACCAGTTTGTATTTATTACTAAATGAACATCTGGTGCTCTTACAGTAAAAAATACTGCATACGATTAACTGGAAAGTTCAATAAACTAAATCTGGCATCTTAACATCTTATATCCTATTTGTTCTTCAAAACCTTTCTGGATTGTAAATATCTTTATGTTGCCACATTTCTGCTCTGTATCTCATTTTAATTAATTTGTTTGCAGAGATGAACCTGGATGAAGACAGTGGTCTGTCGGGCAGTTGCGGCAACGGCAAGTTGAGGCAGTGGCTCATAGAGCAGATTGACAGCAGGAGATATCCTGGCCTGGTTTGGGAAAATGAGGAAAAAACCATTTTTAGGATTCCATGGAAACATGCAGGAAAACAGGACTACAACAGAGAGGAGGATGCTGCACTCTTTAAGGTTAGGCAGTTTTGTCTTAACCTGCTGCCTCATGCTGCAAAAGCAAATATAATGCACAAAATTCACATGTAAAAAATAAAAACATCAAGAAAGCTCAGTAAATTTTAAGATTTTCCTTAGCAAAAGCTAATTTTTGCTCAATTAACATAGTCTCAACTTAGTTTGTCCCGTACAAAGAGGAAGTTAGAAATAAATCTAATCAGTTCTTGAATTTCGTGATTCTGCTGTTAACAGGCTTGGGCGATGTTCAAGGGAAAGTTTAAGGAAGGAGTTGACAAACCTGATCCCCCCACATGGAAAACCAGACTACGCTGTGCCCTTAATAAGAGCAACGACTTTGATGAAATAGTGGAAAGAAGCCAACTGGACATCTCAGAGCCGTACAAAGTTTACAGAATCATCCCAGAGGGAACCAAAAAGGGTGAGTGTTAAAAGCTGTTCATGCAACCTAGCAGTCAACATGTAGATCAATTACATGTGCATTGAAGATGAGAAAAAGTGGTAAGTGTAAGACGATTTGTGGTTAGGTTTTGAAAGCAAATCATAAAGTCTGCTACAAGCCTGTGCAGTTGCATCAACACTCAAAGTATGCCTGCATTTTACACAGCAACTAACACTGTTTATACTCTACTTGTTATTTTTCACATACATTTTGCACCACTGCTGATTCTGGTGAGGCAGGAAGTACAGGAAGTAAACGCATGAACCAAAAAGGCCGTAGTGCTTTTTTTAGAGGGCTACGGTTACTAAGCGCAGAGTGCACAGAACACAACAAGACAACCTCAGCCTTGCATAACTAAGTTTCTACCATCATACAACAGACATTGTCACACATGAACAGCTTTGGCTGCATGGACTTTATGTTAATTGACTAACTTGATGCACTCTGTGGTCCGTTGCACTCTCTGCAAGATATCTCTTAAATAAAAAGAGAAAACTGTACATGTGCATGAAACATCTTTATTCTGTGGCTCAAACAAAGATTGCAACATATTATTGCAAAATCTATATTAACTCTGAGTGCTGTTAATCAGAGAGTTGTGTTAAATGACATAATCTTAATGCAATTTTTTTAGATTTCAAGGAAAAATATTTGTCGTGTTTTTTTTTTTACTGTAAATAGGTATGAAGATGAACCGTGTGGAGGAGACATCGTCTCACCCGCATGGATATGTTCCACCATATACGTCACTTCACAACCAGGTCAGTAGATTTGGCTTCAATTCTACAACTAAAACCCCACAAGCGATTAGTTTTAAAAAGAAAGAAGCTGTTGTTTTTCTGAGTGACAGCCCCTCCCCCCCTCCACCTTAGGTACCCAGCTTTGTTGTTTCTCCAGAAAGAAGGGACTGGAGAGATTTCCACGCACCTTCAGAACAACATTCTCTTCCTAATGCAAACCACCATGGACAACACACAGACCTGCAGTATGGTCAGTGCCACTATCAGTCGCCAATCAGTCGAGTTTGGCCCAGTTCGCACACAGAAAATGGTAAGGAAGCATAAAATTAAAATGAACTAGATTGCATTTAGCAGGATTTCAATTGGATCTGTTTGCCTTTTTTTCTTGCATATTATACTGAGATTACTTTTATTGTGAACTTAACATCATGCAGCTAAAGACATTGAGATGCATGATGTCGAGTCAAAGGAGAAAAAAATGTTGAAAATGTGTTTATGTCATTATGTAAAGACAAATTAATATTTGTGTTCAAGTAATTTAAAATGTTACATGTCTAATATATAAGATGATTTATCTATAAATGTAGAGGGCTATTGATATAAAGTAATGAAATCTAAATCTAAAATAAAACACAAATTCAGTAACTATTAAGTTTTTGATAAATTCCTGTGTGTTAGCTTGACCTAATATTACATTTTTTTTTACAAAATTATCGATTAAGCGTGTATCTTGACAAAATTAGACATTCTTTAGATATCTGCTTGGGATGGGGTGTTTAAAATAAATCTATAAATAGTAGTTGAACAATCAAAGTTCAACAGCCTTTCACATTTTTGTGGATTATCATTTGGTCCATTAATCAGTGTATTTATCCTCTTTATTTATCAATTACAGGTTTCCAGCTCTCATTCCACACATACTTTTCAGAGTCTCAGCCACCAATGTATACAATGGACCACAACAATGCCATATCAGGTAAAACAACATCTACAAATACAAGTATACATTACAGAAAGACTCACTGATTGTTTTAATGTGTCTATGCACAATTTTCAATCTAAAAAGTTCTCAGTGAATAGAGTAATGCTCTATATTTCAGTGTTGCTGCTACAGTTTGAGTTTTGATCAGGCTTCTGTCATTTTCCTTTTCATTATACACTTCTCTCTCCTTCCTTCTCACAGATTTTAGCCTCCATGTTTCCCTTTACTACAGAGAAACACTGGTGAAGGAAGTCACTGTCACCACTCCAGAAGGTTGTCGGATTACCTCCACCTCCCCGTCCTCTCCCTCCTCTTCCTCCTCTTCTTCTCCATGTTCAGAGGACAGGTTCCACAGCGGTGCAGAAATCGTTCTTTTTCCATCCCCCTACCCTGAGTCTCAGAGGCAAGGAGCCGAGCTGCTTCCCAACATCCTGGAGAAAGGGGTGCTCCTGTGGATGACAGCTGATGGGCTGTATGCCAAGCGCTTGTGTCAGGGACGGGTGTACTGGGAAGGACCGCTAGCTCCATATGTGGACAAGCCCAACAAGCTGGAAAAGGAGCAACCGTGCAAACTGTTTGACACCCATCAGTTTCTTGTTGGTAAGCAGAAACATGCAGATGTTTGCAGCTTTGCATCAACTCGTAGATGACACATCTCTGAGGTCCTGTGTCAGATCATTGCAATTCTTTTTACAGATTATCGGCCTTTTCAGATGCTGCTAATCTGCTAGTATTTTAGGCCTGCCACTTCTTCTTTTCTTCTCTGGACTCTCAGTTTCCTCAAATTATTTCAGTGCATGTAGTACTGCTAAGATATGACAATTTCTGGTCTGAAAACTCTTTAGCAGCAATCTCGTTGAAAACATATTATTTCATGCTTGCCCAGTTGTGCTATGTTTGATGTTTTCTCATGATGCAGCTCAAGAATTGGCACTTGAATTAAGCAATGTTTGTGGAAACATCAAACTTTCTGGAAGTAGTTTCTTTATAGACATAATACTAGTTAATACTTTACGTTTGTTGCGTTATTTTTGTTCTTAAGCAATTTACAAATCAGTGTTAATGACTTAATAGAAAATTTAATAAAACAAAATATATTTTTTTATGATCAAATATTGGATCTGTACTGATAATACAATTTATTGTAAAAGAAATGTGATAGAAAATCTTCCTCAGCTATTATTCAAGACCATTCAAGTGCACAGTATGTGTGGTTATTCCAGGTGTTCTGTACATTTTAAAATTGGTCAGCAGATTTTAACATTTATTTATGTCATAGATCTTGGACTGCTTTTGTATGGCATTCATTTGTACCGTTAGTAGTTCAAGTTCATCATAAAAAGCATTGGAAAACTACTCCTACAGCATTGGGAAAAATGCTGTAGGAGTTCTCCCACCTTTTAAATACAGATTATTTCCCCTTTAAAAAGATCAAATATTTTTGCCTTGTAGCAAACATGTTGTTTTGAAGCAACAATGCTCCTCTAGCCATTAAAAAACAATAGTTAAGGTCATTGGGAATGAGATGACAATGTTGAAAGAGATGCTGCAGGTGTTTGAGTTGGGTAATTCCCTCTCTTAGTGTTGAAGTAGCATAAAGACATCGCTGATCTTCTCATCAGGGGGCCAAAGTGTGTGGAGTCCCCACCCACATGTGGTCCACACCACACAAGAGACCGTTTTTTATGCCATTTCGCTCTGAATTTCCATCAAACTTACTAGTAGTTACCAGAAATCTTGTGACTGAAGATATGACATACAGTTAAATGGGGTTTTTGAATGTTTTTTAAATGTTCAGTGTGACATATCAGTATCTTTGTGGGGTCAAATGTCAAGTTAGCACTAATCTTCTCTTGATCCTCTTTCAGATCTACAAGATTTTGTCCATAATGGTCGTCACATACCACGACACCAGGTGGTCCTTTGCTTTGGAGACGAATATCCAGACCCACAACGCCCCAGGAAGCTCATCACAGCGCAGGTAAGTCTAAAACAAAAAAACTTTACCTTGTACACAAAAGCAGTTTTTAAAAGCAGAGAAGATGCTAAAAACATTATATGACGAACAAAGCAGAATCAATAGTATCTTTTTAAATAAAGTGATGTGTGGATAGAAAATTTTTTCAAGCCAACTCGGGATCTTTTAACATTCTAGTTAATATTTATTTGGAAATTGGCAACTACTTATTTGATCCTAGCAGTAGTCATACTTATAATTAATTAATTTCTGTGCCATGATGTGATCTTCTTTCATTATTTTAAAGCAGATTAAGAAAATATCAGTCAAAAATTACAAATGAGAGTTTCAAGCTAGGGTATTGCATCTCAGTCTTTAGATAACTTGAGAAAACAAGAAACTAAATGGGTTGCAAGTAAAACATAACAGATACATTTACTTTTCTATCAGGTATTGATGTTTTTTTAGCGTTTATAGTACTGTCCTTCAAAATGCTGAAGTGAGACTGCTTTATTGTGCTCTGTGGAAAGTGAGTGGTCAAAATCTTCACATAAATTTCACCCATTTTTCCCCTTTCTTGAAACATGCATCTGCATTATGATCTGAACTGTTAGTGTGCAGTATTTTCATAAATAATAGTTGTAATGGATTTAAACATCTCACCAATGAGGTTTTTGAATAAAGAAAGTGCAACGTCTAATAAGATACTCTAAGACTCTACTAAAGCAACTCATGTCTCCATTTTTAAGAAAAAAATAAAATAAATGTAAAAATTGAAAAGAAAAAAATATTGCTGTTTAAATCAACAAAAATATGCACTTCTAGCTCCCATTTTTAGATTAATCGGTTGTATTTTGTGCTTCATTTCATTTCAGATAGAGCCAATGTTTGCCAAGAAACTGGTCTACTATTACCAACAGAACACTGGGCACTACCTGCGAGCCTACGATCACATTCAGGAACCAAACACCGCTCCAGCTATTGACTATCCTCCCCAGAGACCCATACAGCATATTCAGGAGTGAAAAGCAGGCCAAAAATGCCTACTCGCCACACAATCACATAATAATAAGCAGAAAGAGTATTAATGTGAATGTAAAGCTGTGAATTTGTATTGTGCCTTAATATTGCTGTAGCCATGTGTACTGTAAATGATTAATTTAGGCACTGAGGGGTTGCGATGGGGAAGACCCTGTAAGTTTTTACATGTTTGTTCTATCAGGGACTGGATAGTAAGGGTTTTTTTTTTTTCTTCTTCTTCTTCTTCAGCAAATATTATTGTGACAGTGTGAAGGATGCGGTTTGAGGGTGGGGAGATGAGCGGAGCGGAGGGCAAACTGAGACAGGAAGTACTAGCACAGGTGCACAGGAAGAATGGCCCCTAAGACAAACATTGATACGTCTATGAGATAAGCCAGTGTGAATGAATACTTATTTGCAGCCAACAGTAATTCTTTCTTCTTCTTTTTTTTAACTGGCACTGAGGACAGTTTCTGGTTATCCACTCTTAATGCAGCTCATTTACTTTATAGTCTACAATACTTGACATGCAAGATAAAGAAAGAAGACAAAAGGCATATGCTTACAGAAAAAGATAACTTACAACAGTGATTGGTTCTAAGGCAGGTTTTTTTTTTGTTTTGTTTTCAAGTGTGATTGGTACATCCCTTGTTTATTCTGGCCTTTTGACTGCTCTGTTCCTTGTGAAATATTTTATAGTTTAACTTCTTCAAGGGTAGTAATAAATATTTTTAAAACAGTTTGAATTGAAGGTCTTTTTTTTTACCTAACCCTGTAGACATGCAGCATGTCAGAAGTTGTAGCTACAGCTTTCTGTGTGGTATTTACCCACACAACAGAAGTGGACAAATGGTGCACAGCAAATTATCAGAGAACAATCTGTGGTTCACGCTCTGTCTCAGTGGATGTGGGCCACGTTCACTGGAAAATAGTACTCATCCCGTAACTTACAGGGAAATGATACCTGTTCCTCTTGACCTGAAACTAGTGGCCTCACAAGTGGGAAGGAAAACTACCTTGATGGTCGGAGTGCAGATTGTGCACACAAGGAGCAGTGGTTCCCATGCATAAGGTCCTTCATTTAGAGCAGTGGTTCGCAATTATACTTCAGATTGTTTTCACCCAGTAAATTTATTATCAGATAACGTGTGCCTGAGTTAACACAAAATAAAATTTTCAAATGATGAAACCTGATTTAAGAAAAAAAAAAAAACCCAAGCTAACCTGATCCCATTTATAAGTATATATATTAAGAAAGTTAGTTGTCCAAATCCAGTACCTGGATGTACCACGTTTGGCGGTTGCTGATCTAAAGTGTTTGCCATAACGATTGTTTTATATTACCATGGATGAATTTAAACCCACATTTCTTTGCTGTTTTATTTTTTAATTCAACCACATTGTCTCTTTGCAGATGGACTGACTAACGTACTTTGCGTCATAGTGCCACTGCAAGACCCTAACCCTACCCTAACCCTAACCCATGCTTGAATCTAAGGTCATAAACTCATGGTCGGACAATCAGAGCAGAATTTATGGTAATTATTGATATCGGGTGTAATGGGACACTTATGTCGAGAAAATTCCGAATTTGTCTCCTGAATGGGTAATAATCATCACAGTCATCATTATTATCATATAATATACAATTAGAATCTTTTTATAATAATTTACCTCTGTTATTCCTCAAAATACTTAAGGAAGATAAATTAATATGCCATTCTTCAAGTATGTTAGTGTGTTGTAAATTGATTTGCAGGCTTATGTTCGAATTGTTGTCCCTCAAGGGTAAAGTAAAGCAAATCTATTTTCTCTTGTCGCTTTTCTTCTTAAAGTAAGAAAAGTTTCTTCTATAACTTTCAGTACTTTTCTCTGGCTTGTTTATCTTTCTTGCAGTGACTTCTCTGTGGAGAAACTGGAAGCCCATTAATAATCCAGTGTTACCAGAAGCAAAGTTAAGTCAGAAAAGCCAAGCCAATTAAAATTCATTACTGTAATTGCAGTGGAAAAAATATTTATTCCAATCCATTTGGGATAAATGGATCAGAAAGCCATCCTGCAGATCCTGAATTTGGGCATCTCTGATGCAGATGCTCACAGCCTAAATATAACACAACAACTTTGCCAAACTAGGTTCCTAACTATGCCACAAACATGGAATGCACTGATTATTTTAGCAAAATTCCTCTTTCTGCTGATGTCCTTAATGCCAAAAGGCAATGTAGAGGAGATTTAAACATTGTGATGTTTTTCTTCTGTGGTCCTGAGTTTCGATCTCTGCATTTACTTCCCTCACACTTAAACCACATCCCTTTCACAAATTTTGACCAAAATCACAGTCTGGAATGCTTTATTTTTTCATCAACCATAAATCCTTTTTCCTCAAATGTCTTGCCAGTGAGCCACCAGACTATCTGATGAGTAAAATTCAGACTTTATATCACAGTCAAGAACTCAAAATGATTCAGCCAGACTAGTCCCTATTCTTGCTGTCAGCATTGCATATGTGCATGTGTGCGAGTATGCATAGTGAAGGACCACATGACTTTGTGTGGGTGGGTTCACAGTTTTGGTATTATTGTTATCAGGAATTAACATTTATGGAGTTAGGATAAAACATGTGACTCCCCCACCTACAGCATTGGTGACTCAAAAACAGTCACCTATTTCACGTCGCATTTAATAACTTACAGTAAAGAGCAAATCAGAGGAAATCCTGAAAATCATGACAATCAAAAAAACAAATTAAATTTTTTTTTTATTTAAACAAGCGTTTAAATGAAAGCTGTCCTTATTCTGCTCAAAACGTTTTATCTTCGTTCTGTCAACATTTGAAGACACAGAGAGCAAGAATGAGAGTGATACTTGGTTAGAAAGATTAAAAAAAAGAAGAAAAAAAACATACATTCAAGCATTTGTCATGGTGTTTCCCCTTTTGCAGGAAGCCACATCATTTGTAGTTAGGCTTTTAGTTTTTCCGTCTGTAGAAGCTGTTGCTAGTAGTGACATTGTTTGTGTCCTTTGCTTGAAGCTCTGGAGCTAAAATCCTAGTCAAGGGATGCCCATATATATTGTTATATAAAGGGTTTATAAAGAAAATAAAACCCCAAATATTATATTTGCATTCTGAAAAATATATTATGATGCTGGACTGGTTTCTACAAAATCACTATGATGAACTTTAGTGATTTTCATGCTGAGACAATTTACATTATGATTTCTTTCATAAGAGTAGTGAGATTGATTGCGCTTGTTTCTATTTTATCTTTAATGAAACAATGTTGTGCAGAGATAAATTAAATGTCTTAAACAATTAACTATAAGACTAACACAATTTTATCAAGCATCTCAATTGTTCTACTGCATTTCACACTGGAGCCATTGTGGTCAAATTGTGGTAGAAGTACAACTAACGGTACTTAGCTGCCTTCTGTGGTACACGTCTGAAAGCCTGACACGTCTTAGTTTCAACTACTTACAAACTACATGTAAGGCAGTTTGGCCATTGAAAGCTGAAGTGTAATCTAAAGCTAGCAAACAGTCAAAGAGATGAATAGTTCAGGCATATTATGGCTCAGTCAAAATCTTCTAAAAGGAAAAGTTTATTCCCCCAAAAATTGAGAAACCTTCTGCGATGTACTAAAGTCAGAACTTGGATGTGGAAGTGCAAGTAGTTATAACATACTCAGTGTAAATACCATCAGAAGTTACAGTGGCTGCCCCAAGACGTACGTGAGGTAAGCAGTTTCAGATATTATTTTGGTGTTATAAGCTATAATAAAGGGCTTATAACAAACATGCATAATCTATCGTGTGAAGGTAAAATTACTTAATTAGGGGCGACACTTGATTTGCTGATAATTAGACCAACTTTGCCTTCATCCAATGGCTACGTCTCCGCCACAGCTAACGCCTCAGTCAATCATTGTTCAAGAATCCCTTTATAAGACTCCTCTTCCATGGATTTACCTGCTTTCCAGCCAAACTTCAACCCGCCTCTTTCCCATCTCCAACTTCGTCCTCCCAGGCTCCTTAAAACGTCTCTCCTTTCCAGTCTCCACTACACCACCAGCACCCAGGCCTCAGGGGTAAGAAAAACTAATCCTCACCCTGACCAGTTCATTCACAGTCATGGTCCGAGTCAAATAAAACTCTCTAATTTTTGTGTGAGTTTCTCCAACAGATAAATAGTTTATCCTGTTCTTGCCATCACAACAATCACACACTCAACATGCAAGTCAACTATTGTATTCATTAAACACTTCACAAAGTGTATACATAGAGCAGAGAACTTAATTCTGACTTGTTACAGCAAACCTTGCTCTTTATGCTGTAATTAAAAGCATATCTTTGTATCACAGTCAAGAACTATAAATCATGTTTCGCAGTCACATTGCAAATCAACTGAATCGATCATCAGCCTGTTGACATCCTTTATATTATATTTGGCCTATGAAAATAAATTTGTTCACACCAGTTCCCTTTTCTCAGACCCCTTTTTATCTACAGCTAGACAGAATACAAGTAAGATTTAATGTTAAATAATTAAAACAGAAAACATTATAATAGGCCACTGTAGTAATTACATTTTTACATTTTTCCATTCCAGTATTATTTTCACTTGCTTGATTGGTTAAATGCAAAAAAAAAAAAAAAAAAAAAAACATTTAATAGAGAATTTGATCTGTGAAAACACTGCAAGGTTTTTATGCAAGTAAATGACGAGAGTTTGTCTCTCGTTGTGATTTGCTGACATCTGCTGGTTGATGTAGATTATGCCCTAATTGGGGAAGAAAGCTGATGCTTGCAAGCAGAGAAATAAAATTTTACCCACAAAGAACCGGTAGTGTAAAATAAAAAACCATGCACTACGCGACAGTGACTATGAGGTGATTTTCCACATATTGTCCTTTTTTACACCAAGATATCTTGGAGAATTTGTTACTGACTATCTTATCTGATCAAATATCATTTAATGTTCTGCTAAAATTCAGCAAACTCTCTGTTTTGCAGTTGTGATGCTAGCTCAAAAAATTGTTTTTATGGCATCACCTTCTAGCAACATGTTGAGATGTAGATAATGTCTAATGTTGTGTAGACTTGCCAAGTTGTTACTCTTTTTGGCACTCCAACTGTGAGCTTTGGAGACCTTTACCTCCCTTATTATTTTCCACTGTGCCCATTGGTTAAAACAAAATTGGCCTCTGTGCTGTGTCATTCTTATACAGCAAAAAGGACACCATCATTTGAGTGAAGGAAGGAGGATTTATGGATTCATAATGATTTTGGAAGTTGAATCTTTCATTCTTTCATGACCACTTGTTGTCATGGTCCTGGCATGTAATTAACAAACATACAAGCTCTAGCTTTGCAAAAATCAGAAGCTTCATTTTCAGCTGCTGACATATGCTATCTAACTTGATAAATAACTACCTGTTTCTTGGTAGTTGTTTTTACAGACTGGCAAATAAAGTTTATTTGTGATGAATTAGTCCATTAATTGCTTTTCATTGAATAGATGTTTCTTGTCACCTTAGGTATTTGCTTCAGGGCTTTATCCTTACTGTTTTGTCAGGTTGGTAAATGTCATCACAACTTGTAATAAAGAAAAATGTGAACGAAAAGTAGCAAAAAATGATAATGAAAAATTAATGGATTTAGATATCCATTTAGAATAAGACTAAGAAAACTCAAGAAGATCTCAAAGTCAATAAACACTAAGCTAAGCTAAGAGCCAGTAGTTATTGATTAAGAAAAGGTTGTTCTAATTGTTAATATTCTTGACCAAGAAAACTTTATTGGCTTTGATTAAAGTGGCAACTACACTAGTAAAAATATAAAGAATCCACATAAGTATCAGTGAACTCCTGTCACAACAATCTAGTTCATGCTAATATCAGCACAAAGCACAACGTTAAATTCTGAAAATCAAAGTTATGTCTCAGAGAATTTTACGTAAACAGCAAAAACAGTTATTATGTCATATGGGCAAGGAAACATGGGCTATGTGGGGAAAACTGATTCAAATCCAGCTGAGAAATTTTCTTTTTGGAGTTTGTCTTTTTTATTTATCTATTTATCTGTCAATCTTTCTGTTTGTCTGTCCAAAAATACATACACTTTTGGAGTAGGACCCTGTGTTGATTTTTATCTATGGAAGAAAATAAAACAATATCACTAAAAGTTTGCAGAAATTTGGTTAGTAAGTTAATTTTTGACTTAGGCCAAGAAAACTCACGAGTCATTTCTCCACCACCCATTCCTAAAAGTACATATTGTCATAAACCAATTGCATATCTTAGCAAGGCAGTCGTAAAAGTTTGAGAGATAGTAAATAAAATAAATATTCGTCATAACAAAATGGGCAACTGCCTGTAAGCTGACCTGGAAGCTGAGTTCCTATAATTTCCTTTTTGCTCCCCATGTACTTTATATTTTATTGTGCGATTAAAATGATTATAGCCTCCTGTTGTAGCATGAATAATTATCTCTTTGTGACCTATCAAAATCATCAGAATTGCTCTGTTTCCAAAAAATCTATTAGGTTTTTATTAGCACAAATAATCCAACTGAATTGTTTGAGACGTGTTTGTTTATAAATGTGTCTTCAAACAACAATGCTTCTGGTTCAATATGTTACGATGACAGGAAAGCACCAACAGTTATCGGATAAGGATAGTCAGTGTAATGGAAAACACAGGAATATAAACAGATAAAACTTGATAAGCAGAACGATATGATACATTACCTGGCACTGATACAAGGCGCTACATTGTGTGCTTAATTTGGCTGGGAATGTGCATGACCTTTGAACATAAGGGATATTAGACTGAAATATTAGTTGACAGAGTAGGAAATTCCAAATTTTTCAACAATCTACATTTTCTTTTTATTTAAAGAAACAAACAGCAAGTGTAAAATTTTTTAAAGATTCAAGAAAGTTGTGCGTATGGACAAAGATGGAGTGAGAAAAATGGCCAGCAGAGAGCGATATATTGCTAACTATCGGAAAAAGTAAAATTAATAACCATAATTCTTGCATTTTGTCTCTGCTTTGGATGTTGTTGTTATTGTGAATGAAAAGAGAAAATATAGGTGCCACAAAAGTAAAGCTAAATAACAATTTGACGATCCACATCAATACATTTAACAACTTCCTAAATTGAAAGTCTTCCATTAACATACGGTCCCCCGTTCTTGCTTTATGAATCAAGTAACACAGATTCAGAGAAACAGAAGTGGTCAGAGTGGTAGCTCTGAGGTTTATTCGTAAGTGAGTGGCTCTCGGGTTGTTTTCAGACTCTGTGTGGTCTGGGTGTGTGGTCTGTAGCAGACGGGTAGGGAGGACTGTAGAGCCCTGGAGTACATATTTGCTTGTGTGTGCGTGTGCGTATGTCTATGTCTTTTCATGTATTTATTCAAATAGGTCCAGTCACTCTGTGACCATGTCTTTTCTAGAAAGATGTACCTTTAGCTACTTAGCTAAGCATACACAAACACACAAATCAACCGGTCTGACACAACTCAAAGAAAGTTTTGACTGCTCATATTTACAGCACTTGAGAGATTTGTCATCTAGTGATTTAACATTTTCATATTTTGTCACATTGAAGAAAACATTCTTACAAAATTATGTAGCCACCACGTTTTTTGAATTGGATGATATATTCAGGGTGATGTGCAGGTGTCAGTTTTGCACAGTGTTTCAAAATGAAGGTCTTAATCTCATCTGACTAGACTCCCTGCTTGAACATGTCTATGGTGTTAGTCCACATTCTACACTAAGCTTTACCAAAAGTTTAAATGGGCCCTCTCACCAACAATAAGTACGATTTTACTGTTAAATAAATTTTTAATCTGTAATGCTAACTAAATATTAACAGGGATTATACCCTGTCTCTTTTCAGATGATGGATTAAGCAGTGTTTTGTGACCTTTGCAGAACAGCTGGAGTCATATTACATTAAATTACAAAATGTTGAACTCTATTTACAAAATTGTTGACAGATTAGTTACAATAAATAAGTTAAGGTCATAACTGAATATAAATTAATACAGAACTTTTAAAATGTCATTTTATTTTAAAAACCATACATAGATTTTCTCCCACTGAGAATTATGTGCCATCTTCTGTTGGTCTGTAACAAAAAATCCAAATAAAAATCCAATTACGTTTGTGTTTAAAAATTCACCTAAGGGGAAAAAGTTCACGGGGTAATACTTTTTCTAGGCACTGTAATCTTCAGATGGAGCTAGTTAGATATCAAAAGCAATTGAGACATGACATGCTTGACTTCATAATCCCTGCATTGCTGGCTACAAATGAAATTCAGTCTCAATGTCCATATTTTTTCTAAAGCATGCATACCAGATGCACAGATATAGTAAGCCATGGTAGTGCTCCACAGCTTTATGCTCCTCTTCCACTCCCATGGCATTCTCACGGGAAGGCTTTGTAATGCAGTACTGCTGAGAACACGCCATGAAAATATAAATACAACCTCACCACATTTCAACCATGTAAATAAACAAGCCCACCCAAATTTTCAATTAGAGCTTGTGTTGTAGGCAGGAAATGGGGTAGACGAGAGGAGACCACACCTTCTTCTCAATCCTCCTAAAAGGAGTCCAGGTCAGAGACAAGACAGACCTCCACACTCTGATTATAGCTGGTTCTTGCACAACGTCCCACTCTACTCTGGTTCTCTTTTGTAATCTACCTGGCGAGCTGAACTCAAAAGCCTTTCCCAAACCACAAATATGGGCATCACCTCTGATCAGTCCATTCAAGCTCATGTGCTATTTCTATCTGACTAAAATTAGGCATTCCCACTGTATTTCACATCGTCCTTGGAACAGCAAGACACGAGTATTACACAGCTGAAGCCCTGAGACCACCCAGGAGATTCAATGCACTTACAGAGGGCAGACTAAGTTCTTGCAATGATAAGGAGACCAAGCCGAGAAAGTGCTTTGACAGTGAAGCAAGAGGCATGATACTGCATATCAATGTCTATTATTGAACTACCTACATCAGGCTAACATCCTTTACGGTTGCTGCTTTGGTTGAGGTCAACCAATAAACATCATGGGGCCTATTAGTTGACATAAACACAGCTTAGTGTAATTACCCTAGAGAGCCAAAGAGCTGTGTCATGAAAGTCACTTTCACTCCAAGATATGCTTAAGGGGAGACCACAATGTTTCTTACTGACTATAATTCAGCCAGGAAGGGCTGAACTCATTTAGATAACGCTTAAAGAAGCAAGGTAGGGTAATGATTTACCCTGCATGTCTCTCTATGCAGAGCAGTTGACAACATTTTTGCTACCACATTAAGCTATACTCGAATGTAAACAGTGAGATTGATTAACCCACCAGAAAACACTTACTCTTGGAATAAATGTCATTTCTTCTGTTATTTATTCATTGTTAATGTTTAATTGGTCTCTTGTTGAAGTGTTTCTTCTCTCACCGGCTACCAAACAACAGCACAGGAAACAGGGAGCATAAACACAGGGATAAGCAGATCCTCTCTTGATTTGATTCACAAGCTGCAGAAGCTTTGCGTATACACCAGATAATCATTTTGAAATTTCCATGTTAAACTTAAGCAATCGCTCAAAAAGATAGTGGTCAAAGTCTCAAGAGAAACAGGCACACGAACTAGCATTTTGTTGATCTTTATCTGCATATTGACCTTTAAAGCAATTCATAGGAAAGTGGTTTTACAACATCGACTGCTTGATGATAAGCACTACCTAAGACTGTCCTGATCAAAATTCTATTTCCTATTAAAATAAGAAGTATTATTATTATTTTTAAAGCACTTGCTTAATACTTATTAAGGGTTTTGTAGTTTAGTAGAATTAGTATCCTGTGCATGCAGAAAAATAATGTTCAATCAGTATTCTGAAGTCAGCATCATATCCTTGTCACATTATTGTGAACCTGCCTAATGTTTCAGTCACAAAAAAAAACTTAGTTGTCTTATTTTAAACAAGGAAAGTAAAGGGCATTTCACAGGGAGCTGGTGCCTGTTTATTACCAACAGAATTATAAATAGTGACAAACATGATGAAAGTTATTGATTTCTTAGATCAACAAAATAGTGTGCAAAGTGGGAAGCGATGAAGCCTCACCTCACTATTTCAGTTTTTTTTAATATACAGCCAACAGCTTACACCAGTCAAACACAATATAATAATAATTAAATAAAAACAACTTGAATAATATTAACCTTACTGTGCTTACTCTGTATTCCAGTTCAAAACAGACCTAACCATGTTATCAAAATAAAAAATAAAAAGAGAAAAAAATATGGCGACCTCTATGGCTAAAAGATATAAAATTTTTGAAGTAATTACATATTTTAAGTAAATAAGAAAATTATAACATATTTAGGCCAACATGTTAAACTAATCATGGATCCCTGTAAGTTCAAACCTGCTCATCTGGATGAAGAAAACAGACAAATTCATGCAAAATCATTATAAACTACCTGACAAGAGTTGAATTTCTCAATGTGCAGAAGTGAGAAAGACTGCAATCCTCAAACTAATATTGATCTTCTATTAAAGTGAGGCTCAAAGCATTTTCTCCTTCTTTAACATTAAGATCTATGAAGACCCACCAGGGGTTGTATTTTTACAGCAGTGAGGTTGTTTTAACAACTCAGGTTAGAACAATATGCTTTAGTCCTGTACACGTTAGATAGGACAATGTTATGAACATCAATAAGAAAATTACAAAGGTGTACTTCGCTAGAGAATATCTTTGGGTTGTATAATAATACTGTTTAGTAATGATCAGGTCTGTCAGTACACTGTGAATGTAGCTTTTTTGTGGTAAGATTGTTTTCTTTTAAATGTTGTTAGAGACAGTCTTGTCCAAATTTTGAGCAAGGCCACTGAAAGCTCTAAAGCAATCAATATTTGATTGTGTCACAGATAGCTATGTTCACTTTCATATTGTCTAAATAACTAAAAGAAAAGCATTGCTAAAAGCATGCAAAGTAATCCCATGATTACTTTTGCATTAATTTCAAATTTGTCCCTAAGAGTAAGAATAGTCAAAACACAATATATCATTTTTCTAACTGACTTTCTGTTGGAAATATATAGTTAAAAATGTTATTTAAAAGTAATTATAACACATTCATTGTACAGACTCTATTATAAAAGGTAAACTTACGAACACTTTTTCTCTTTCATCCAGTAAGGGGTGTGTTTTATTGTTTCACTCTAGAAAGTCACTGTTATTTTATAAGCAGTAACAAACAAATTGTTCTATGTTGCTTAAATGTGGAAATTATAAAGTCTCAGGTCTGAGATTGTCTAATGTATAGTTCTCAATAAAGCAGGTAATGAAAATCCATGCATCTATCCATCCTTCCATCCAACCGTCCGTCCGTCCATCCATCCATCCATCCATCCATCCATCCATCCATCCATCCATCCATCCATCCATCCATCCATCCATCCATCCAT
>CAEGAE010018375.1:0-49746 GCA_903067095.1 Girardinus metallicus | reverse complement strand
TAGCTTATTGAAGACACTGATTGTTCGTTTGTGTAGCTGTTAGCTGTTACTGACTGCTATTTAGATCCAGACACCCATATAAGCTTTGAACAACCAATTGGAGAACGATAAGGTGCCTTAAATATTTATTGAACACTTTGTTTAGATTAACGTTTTTACATTTCATGACAACTAATTTATATGGTACATATTTATTGGATTTTTTTTTTTTCTTCATGGATGTAATTTATATTAGACTTTATGTATTGAATATGTATATTAACTGAAAAATGATTGTTGGAATTATTTATAGTGCAAAGAGTGCCATTTATTGAATTTGTGTGCACACTAGAATGCTTTGGTTATGTATTTATTAAGAAAATGGTCCTGTTTTATTCAGGCTAGGTTTTTTGATGGTGAGCTGAAAGTCCAGGCCTACAGCCTAAGAGAGATTGCACTTGTAGTGCGTGAAGACTTCTGCTTCTCCTGCCAGGCTGGTAGGAGGCTTCTTGCAGCCTGTGAACAATTTTGTCCCCATTCTGATCTGATTGTTGTCAACCCATCACCTGCACTGCATCAAGCACTTTATGAGAAACTTGCTTGGGACCCAAACCAACCCCAGCTTGGGGTGAAAGAACTAACGGGTTTGTTATCTATGAAACTGTGGGATTGATTGTTTTCTTGTATTCGGATGATTTCACTGATGTAAATGTGTATATAATCTGCTTTTTGTTTTCTCACTATAAATACAAGACACTCGCAACTGCAAATTTCCAGTCTCTGCCTGCTCCTTCATGAGTCGTATCTTACCTTCTGAGAAAGAAAAATTTGACATTTTTTCTTTCCATCAGCAATTTATATTGCAGCATATTTTGACAAATATGTTACAACTATACTGTCACGCTGTGAAAAGTGAAATTATACACAGTTTAATTGCACAGAGTATTTCATGCCTTTATTTCTTGCATGTTTGATTATGGGTTACAGGAAATAAAAGCTCAAATTTTGCCTGTAGGAAATATAAATATTATTAAATTTTGAAATACTGGAACTGAGACACCCACTACCCAACAAATGCAGATAACCTAACAAAGCAACTTGTGCTTGCTTTACATATCAGCAATGTCAGTCTGATCACTTCCATGTCATGATGCACCGACGCAAATGCATTGAATGCATAAATATGATTCAGAAATCCCACACTTCTGTTGAAAATAACTTTAATGTGTCTTGTTTGTTTTTATTTCACTATAAAGCAGATGCACCATATATGGAAGCATTTGTCTTCAACAAAGCTGTCATGGATTTGAATCTCAACCCTGAGTTATATTTACTGCATGTTTTCTTTTGTTTCTGTCCCTTTCCACCTACAAAGGCCACTAGTACCAAAAAAATCTGGAGTGCAAATTTGACACACTGGTATGTTATCACCTTTAGGTCTTCTCAGTTGGTGAGGGGTCAGATATTGTCACAAACCGGAAAACATTGGTCTTTACCGCCTCTCTCATACAATTGTGTTTTTTTTTTTTTTGTTTTTTTTAATGCCAACTCACCCTACTGACATTTCAAAACTAATGCAGACTGACGGACCTTTTTCTGCCTGGCAACTGGGGATAAAATCCATTCAGATAATTCAATGCTCTAGAGTTCTTATTTTGAAGTCGCATCCAAAAAAAGTCAACTGCTTCAAAGGAGCAAATCATTATAGGATGTATGTGTTAGACTGAAGGCTAATGTAGGATACAACAGCTTTCACAAGTGACCCCGATTCAGGTATCCAGAAGTTTACTATGCTCTGGAGGTGCCAGGTTTTCCTCAGAAAAGGCAAACCTTAACTGAAAGGTTTAAAAAAAAGTTTATTGCTGAAGGGTCAGCCTCTTTCAGCTGATTGCACAGTCATCCTCTATTCTGTGTGTGTGAAAGCATGTAGCTCCTGTTTGATTAGCCAGGTCAGAGGGCCTGGTAAGGATGCAGTGTCTGATTCTCAGTGACCTTTAAAACTGTGTGATAGTTTTAAAGGTATGGCGCTGGTAACTTGCTATTCCGGAGTAGAGCTGGGAATTCATTGGTTTACGTCTCTGATGTTGGTTCAGTGGGGTTTGTATCCATGATTACTGCAGCCCTCTCACACTCGCATAAAATGTAAGAAATTTAACTCTCTGGGGATGTGAAACGTCTGAACTTTCACAACCCGTACTTGCATTTTTGTGTCTCTCTCCATTTGGATCCAGCTGTTGTTTAAATGTATCCAAGACTGGGGGTCTAAATGGAGGCTTTCCTGCTCCCCTTGGCGTTTTCTTTTAACTCGCTGCACTAGGTCTTCCCTTTGACCTGAAATGAGCAATCGGCATTAAGAAACACAATTTATGTTCTGCTCTAGTTGCTCTTTTTTGGTTTTGTCCTTTTATCAAGTCTTCCCTCCAGTGCTTCCCTATATAAACACATATTCTCTTGGTGTTCTAAGAAATGGTCTTTATAAAATGTGTCTTCCCTTAAATAACACAGACCTGAAAAAAGAATAACCAACTAAGCAGCAAAAATAAAGATTTGTGTGACATCTAAAAAAGATCAGATAGCTTTTAGGACCAGGTACATTTACTGCAAACTGAAATCTGCTTAAGGGAAAACTGCCAGCTCTGTAAAGAAACTAGCCATTTGGCTCAGCACTTCTCTCGTCCCAGTGGAGGATCGTTGTTTACAGCATGCAGAGAAATTTTGACCCACTCATCTTTGCAGAATAATTCATCCACATTGGATTCTTTAGACCAGATGCAGTGGGACACAAAAGAAACTTCTTTCAGTCAAATACTTTATTGTAGCCTTTCCAAGTAGGGCAGAGGTTTGCATGTCTTGCCTTTCATTCTTGGAAAATGCTCTTTCAAACAGGAGCTCATCTGATGTCTCCATCAATCTTGCATGAGGGCCCTATTTACAGACTGATTCTGTAGTGGCAATAGGAAAATCTAAAGGAATAGTTAACTTTAACATTGTTATTGGCTAGTGGTTAGCCAGTCAGTTTTCTCATACTACTAGAGAATTGTTATATCTTCCCTGCCACATTTTAGTACCCAACCTCTGGCCACACCAGCAGTTTAGAAGTAGTGAGTCCTCCTCGGTCCTCAAGTGATGCTGAACAGAAGTCTGTATGAGTCAACTCCTGTCAACACAACAGGATAGCTTGAGAATTACTTCATTTTCATTTCAAAACAAGAGTCTGAGGTATAGCTACAGCAGCCTGTCAAGCTTACTGCACACATCGTCATATCCAGGACTCATAAAATAGTTCAAACTCACATCACCAGTCAAAGTTGCAAACTAAAAGCAACGAGAAGCCACTACTTTAGACAGAATTCTCTCTGACAAATTTTTGGCATTTTAATATTGGATGTTTTTTTTTTTGTTTTTTTTAAGCAAATTTTCACTTTGCTAATTACAGAAAACTCCAATGTCAAGACAGGGAAAAAAAAAAAAAAACTTCAAAACCTTCAAAAAGCTTACAGAACAATTGGTCAACACCACATTAAAGATTGCTGCAAAGTACAGCTCTGTGAAAGCACATTATGCACAAACTGGGGGTGTTTTAAAATTATTTTGTTACAAAAAAAACCTGTATTTATGTACCTACATCCCCACTTAAAATACAGACAGACATGAATATCCAAATTCAAGCTCATTGCAAATTGTCAAGTTTTTGCTTTACATGAACATGTTACATAACATCATAGAGAGGAGTATGAAATAGACTGTGAGGGAGCCCCCTGTGGGGAGGAATGAGCATGACTCATTTCAAAGTTGTTAGCACCTGAATTAAAATGGGCTGGAGTGTATCATCTCAATGCATTGTGGTGGTGGATGGCCTTCAGGCTACAAAAAATGTCATGAAGTAGATGTTGTTCAGTGATGTCCTGATGTGTTTGGAAAAGTGTGAAAAGATAATGATGCAGAAGTCAAAGATTACATCACAGGGTCACACTTGGTGGATTTGTGTTATTCTCAATACTAGGAGTATGCTGTGAAAAGAATATGGTTCTTGTCACTGAGCTTTAAATTCTGTGATGTGATTCCACAAAGTTTGTGTTGTTTCAGATTTGTGAATATTCGCCCCATCGCTGAGAAATAAAAGTTAAATAAAGGTGATTTAAAAAAAAAGCAACCAGCACAACCGGCTTGTAGGAAGCTGTATCTGTTCATTTGCTCTATTGATGCCTTTGACAAAGCAGAAACTCATAACTGCTGTAGGCAAAAAGAAATTTTTTTTGGCTCTGCTGCAGAGTATGAGCTATGGTGCTGGTGATCCAAGAAAATTTAGAAGCTGGCAAATAGCTGAAGAGACAGCTCAGGCCATTCTGAAGAATGCAAACATACACAGCAAAATTTACTTATTTCCCATCAGCTTCTCAGAAGCTAGTGGCAGCTGAGTGCATGATTGCTCATATTGTTTGCTTCTGCATGGCCAGGATTCTCTGGTAAAAGAGAATTTTGATCTCTGTGGGATTTTCCTTATGAAATAAAGGTTTAATGGACAAAACACCTTTTTAAAAGCCCATCTTAGGCTGCCATGAAGTCAGAAGTGCAGATAATTGAAGACGTTGGCGTTTTTTAATGTTTTCATGTATGGTTAGCCTCAAAGTATTCACATTACTTGCCGATTTAGATTTATAGTTATATTTTAATGTTACTAACATGTTTCTTTTTGAAGAACATAATGTCAAGGTTTTTGAGTGGGCAGCTGAATTCCCACTAGAACCTGCTAGAAAATTTGTGGAGGGAACAGAGGTTTAGGGTGACAGTGACTCAGGAGGTGGGGGTTTGTCCTGTCTTTTCATTGGTGGGTTGTTAGTTTGAATCCCGCTGTCCGTCTGAGTTGTGTCCTTGGGGAAGACACTTCACCTACGTTGCCTCCTGCTGGCACCTGTGGCTACAATTTAGCTAACCACTTTCAGTGATTTACACTACAATCACTGATTGTCGTGTAAAATGCTTTGGAGTCCTCAGACTTGATAAATCATAATACAATTGCAGGCAATTTACCATGGCAGGGAAATTTTCCAACCTCAAATATTGAGCTTTAAGCAAGTGCAATTACAATACACTGTGTTTTTATAAAGACGATTAAAAAGAATCTTGGAAACACTGATCTTGAATCTCAGCCTGTGTATCAAGCAAACAAAGTCAACCAGTAATTATGTATAAACACAGAGGATGCACACTTTTTTTTTTTGTGGGGATTAGTTGAAATATTTCAGTTAATGGATATAGGTCATGCTTCATTCAGGAAATTAGCATGAAACCAAGTAGATAGTAATTTGTGATGACAGGTTGAGGCAAAACTCAGGAAAGAAAGACAATACCACTCGGCTGAGGTACGTGGTACAACCAAACATGAGATTAGAACATTTTCTGCTGCATAAATAGTTTTAGTAGCATGTCAAATAAATATAGATTTTTGTAAGCTAATAAATATAAGACATGCTTTAAGTAACTAAAACTCTGTCTTAGAGAATCTTTCTTCCTAGTGTGGTATCAAATTTGGCTTTGAACTGTCTAATTATTTTAGACTTTGAACAAGAGATAATTAAATTTAGGCCAGATTCCTTCTTTACAATAACTCTTATACTTGGTTCTGCTCGAATTGTTTTTCAGATATTTCAGCACCTTTACCATCTAAAAGTGAGACATCCAAGAAGAAGCCACCCACTATTAAAATGTTCAGTGGGACAGCCCTAAATGGTCAAAGTAATAAACAGAACAGGATCACTTCCTTACTTCAAATTAAGACATTCAAACATACAAAGAGGTTGTTGTCATGATAAAGCTCTGAACTGCATCTTCAGTCTTATAGTAGTAGCTAAATCATACATCAAAAGACTCAATCACACGATGACAGCAACTGAGGCTGACTGTGCCATTGTAATATCTTACCTTTCAAGATCTTTAATGAGAGGTTAACAGTAGTTTATTATTATGTTAAACACATGTCATCTTTCTATATCACATTATGTAAAGTGGGAATGAAGATGAGAAGACGCAAGAGGTAGACATAATTCTACAAAGCAAATATTCAAAACTCCTGATAAGGGTGTTACACACCACATTAGACATGAAGCATTCCTGTAAAAGAGAGTGGGCAAAAAAAATCCTGAGCGTTGGTGTCTAGTATGCATTGTCATTTATCACATACTCTAGTAGTCAGTTGTTGCTATGAGTGGCAAAACATAGCTTAGGTTTATGGGACAATTTTTTTTTTTTTTTTTTTCCCTTAATGAATTAAATTTATTATTATATTTAGGTTTTCTTTGTCCGATTTAAAAAAAATAAAAAATAATAATACTGCGATCAAAAAAAACCCTAATAAAACGCATAAGGAATTTGTAAGTAGAGTTTGACATTTCCTCAACACTGCCTTTATTTGACCAGCCTTTAGCATGGTTCCAGTGCTATTTTACATGGATATTTATTTTATTATGTTACACACACTACACTCTCAGAAGTAGTGTGTGTAACATAATAAAATATCTAAAATTACAAATATTGCATGCATACACTCTTACAATTCTGTCACAGACGATATTTTAAAGTGTCAACATTTCCCGTGAACATAACAATGACTACAAACAACACTGTCACTTACAGATTGCAGTACTACAACAATATTCTCTAACATAAAAATGTATTTAACATAAAATCACCAACTGGTACTCATTAACCCATTTAATCCCAAATTATTTCCTGCAACATAAGTGTATGCATTTCAATCCTTGGATTTTCACTAAAATGTAAGACGGTTAGAGGATGTGGGTACTGTCAGTGGAGTTTTGTTTTTTAAGTAGCACAATGTCTCAATAAAATCTGAATATTAGAATTTAACACTTTGTTCGTTTTTTCAGTTATTTAAAACTGAAGACAAATGACACAATTAGCTGAGTAGAAGGATAGTGTGTGCCCACTTTGTGCAAATATCATATAATTAAATTCTTAGAGCTGGGTTCCTTAGGCATAGCCACGTCACATATCTGTCTGATCGTTCAGCTTAGTGTGGTCAGGCAGACTGTTCTGGACATAGGTCAAACAACAGGACAGAGCGCTTGACAGGAGAAAATAAGAAGATATTGATAAAGAAAAAAATGATGGTAAAAATGGTTTGAGCCATTTGAAATGGTTGTGTGCCTGTGACTCTAGCCACTGTGAGCTCCCCTTGTTTATTGCTATAAAGCACTTAAAGCAAAATCAATCTGTTTGGTAAAAGGCATCTTGAAAGCACAAAAAGGAAAAGGATAGGGTGGATAAACCCAGCATTAAAGGATTAGACATGGCTCTTTGATAAATGAACTAAGTCGATGTAAAGCAAAATTTCTTGAATGCCAAAAAAATGAGGAATAGATGTCTAAAAGTTAAATACTTGGTTGGGGTCTCTTTTTCTTGTACCTCTGTTCCTTTTTCCATGATAGTTTCTACTTCAGGCATCTTGATTTGCTGCTGGAAAGCCTGTAGTGATGATTGATTTTGGGACTCTATGGTTCATCATCCCAAATGCACAGCTGGTAAAATATGCTTGTCAATCTTGAGCACTTCATCAGCATATCTATGTGGCACTGTGCTTGTGACCTATGTGGCTGTTGGTTTCAGACTCCACACAGTACTCACCTGTTCACCTCAGTCCTCTTTTAAAACTCCCTGTGCGATTTGAAGCAAAGGTGCATCACTTTAACAATGTTATTTTTTGGTAAAACTGATGTCTGTATGTCGGTATGCTAAATAGTATGATCATGTAAAAATTATTCAAAAAATGATTTTAACATCTTGCAGAATAGCATGAATCTGCTGCGTAGTATCCCACGCAGCCATAACCACAAAGAGATTGACTGCTCTCTCCAGGTTAGAGGTCAAGCTTTATGTCCAGAACAGAAATTTAAGTACATTTTATTGCAAAAGGTATTTGCAATAAAATGTACTTAAAGCATCCAAATCAATCAATTCAAGTGTCCCAAATTAGTTACAAGGTCAAGGATTTAGCCCTGAACACTGTTTTTACAAAGGTGTGGGGAAAAAAAGTCATTGGAGATGTTCTAACATGACTCCTGACCGGTATACAAAGCAAAATCTAGAAAGACATGCTGAGCGAGTGTGGCCTGGACAACCGTTATATAGCCTCAAACATTTAGAATACCTTTGGGAAGAATCGCAGGAGCATCTTCTCATCCAAAATCAGAGTCTTATCTCACAAGTACACTTGGAAGAATAGTAAAACGGTCTCATTGACACACATGTAAACCTTGCAGAAAGACTTGCCAAAAGAACTGAAGCTTTTACTACTGGGATTGTTGGTCTCACAATATATTAACACAAAATATTAAGAATGGGATGTCACTAAAGGTAGTGTTTGCAGAAATGTTTGAGCCAAAAGTGCCACATGTGCCAAACTGGCACATGTGGGAGTGTCTTTTTGAACTATGTAGGACAATGGACTCGCATGCTGTAGATTTGTATCTATACAATGGTTGGGAGTGTAGTGTTCTCTAAATTTTGCACATTTTACACGGTGTTTTACATATAAGAGATTAGAATTCCTGCTGTTATGCTTATAGTTTCAGAAGAGGAGTGACATACTTGGGAGTAAAAATTTTGATGATAATTGTGAGAGCTTTGATAAACAGGAAGTTGAGTCCAACTAGGGTTACTTATACTCATGATTTCAGTATCTCTTTTCAGTAAAGCTTTTGAGTAGCTCATAACATTTTGTATGTTAAAAATTGTGCAACAAAAATTTCAGTGTCACTCTCATCTGACTAGAGCCCCTTCTTCCACATGTTTGCTGTCTCTGCTAAATCACAGTTGCAAACTTTCAAAATTACATCTAAAGACCTTTTGTCAATAATGGCCTTTTTTGTGCCATTATTTTGGATTGGATGACTAATAATTTTGTTGACAAAGTATCCCACTATGATTTTCGCTGCACAGGAATAGTCTCTGTCTCTTGTGTCACTGTGGGTGTTAGGGGAGCTGTACTATTTTGATATAAACATTAGGCTACATTTTGAGTTCTTAAAATGACTTCATCAGTCACTCTTACTAAGAGACTATCACTATTGCAATCAACACACTCTCTTGGTTTGAGGTTAGGTGTGGGCGTAAACACATAACTCATGTTTTAAATTGCATTGATATATTGACTTATCACTCCACCATGTCATCTTCGCTAGATAGATGAAGCTGTTCTTTAGAAACATGCCAGAATATCCTTCTTTGCGGCACCTTTCACTACATGAGAACTGCATTATTTCAGTTAAATATATGCTGCTTCTTTGAGTACTGAGATGTTTGTGGCATTTTTGCACTGGACATTGTCATTTTACAGCCGTCCTAATGAGTCACTGGTCTGATCCAGAAGTTGGGTTTAGTCTCATAACCCGTTTCATTCTGTTGTGTTTGCAGTATTGAGCCAGAACGAATACCAGAGCTCCACTGATCTGCAGAAGCACAACCTGAGCTCTGGCCCTGTGCTCTCTCACACACTTGCTGGTTGATTTGCAGCCAGAAAATTAGCCAACATGCAAAGGAGCAAAACGGAGCTGTTGACACTGACTAAATGGAATTGTGTATGTAGTAATCTTCTAATGATTAGCATGTTTGCATATTAATTATAGTTTTTATTTTTAGTAGAAGGAATATCACGTTATGAAATATTGCATTCTGGAGTTAAAAAAACAATAAAAAAATAACTAAATACTGAATGACATCAATAGTCCAGGAGTATCTGTGTAAATGTACTTTTTATCTTTTGTGTTTAATTTTCTTCAAGAACTATGACACAATTTTGTTTTTCTCCAAGGCACAATAAAGATGGATGTTTTGGGCAAATGCCAAGTATAAAGATGAATGACGAACTCTTGCAAAGAGTGCAGCAGTCCTGAATAGTAATCAGGCAGAAACACTGAGCTCCAGTGGTGTGAGTGAGCCTGATAATGAACATGTCCTATATCCGAGAATCTTATCAGACTCATTTTCTTCTGAGCATGTAGTCAAGACCAAAGTCTTGTTCTGCTGCATGGGTCAAACTAATTTACTTGGTACTTCTTCCATTTTCATCCGCACTTGTTTTCCATTTCATTTTTTTTTTTGGATGTGTGAGTTAAGAGAAGATAGGCTTATAAAATGGCATTTAGGCAGGCTAATGACAGACATCTTGCTCTCAGGCAGCAGCCAAATAGTGGAGTGCAAGGCTGTAACAGCTCACTAATTTATCTGCATAATAGGCAGAATTTATCAAAGCACATTGGGCTCTGCAGGGTAGGGACTACACTGGCAGGGATTTAATGGCCAGATGGGAGAAAATTGTCAGAGACGACCACAAGAAAGCAGCACAGTGCCTGACCCCTGAACCTTTGTAGAGCTCTGAGAGTAGCATTTTATATTCCTTATAAGGAGAACTTCTGGATATAAAAGTTGAGCTGCCAACTGCATAAAGAGACATTTATGTTTCCAAAGAGATGTGTATATTATGCGTATAACTGATACTATATTGCCTCTTTATAGACTGGCATAAGTAGTCAGAACCTTTTTTAAATGTGCCAACTGATATGTCACTTAAATTTTATATATATATTTATTTTTTTCGTTTGTTTGGTCCTATAGAGTGGTTCATACTCAAAGTCTATGAGGGTATGTATTTATGACCAATACATATTTGGAAACTAAATTATTTTGCGAATTCTTTTTTGCAAAATGGCTCAGTAAGAATGGAATACAAATATATTCTTAAAGTCATTGAGGTTTAAACTTGAACTGGACCATCCTAACAAAGGGAAATACTTTTATTTACACCATATCTCTGAGTGTACATCTAAAGCCATTTTTTCCTCTTTCAGATAAACCTAAGAGACTCGGTCTCAAGGCTTTTGCTGCCTCTAACTGGGGGAAAATATTTCTGGCAAATCAAATCTGCAATGACCTGATTGTAAGAAAGTTAAGTCACTACAAGTACAAACAGGGTACCGGCGTAAAAATGGTAAATTTACAGTTTTTCTGTTGAAAGTGTATCTTGTATTGATGAAACTACATGTACTATATAAATTGAGTGTGAAGACTGTACTTTAAATTCAGCAAGTTTAAAGTACAGTCTATGTGAGAATAGAGAGAATAACCTGAGTGCTAGAGACAGAACAGAACATCAAGGTTGGATTCTATTTAGAAATATATTCCATATTCATTACATGCCTAAGAGATTTTCTTTTGTAAAACCATTTGAAAACCATGTATAATTTCTTTCCTCTCCACCACTTTGTTTCGGTTAAAGTTTGTATTTGCTACATAGCAAAATCTGGAGAAGTTGCAAGGAAATTTATCTTTTAAAGAAACATTTTGTAAATAAAACTCATTTGAAGTAGGTTCCTTGGATCTCTCCTTTAGGACTATATATATGTATGTATGTATGTTTTGTTCAGTTATGGTCATCCTAAAATGTTCACCACAAACGCTTCAAATCCCATGTCGCCCTAAATCTGTCTCTGCCAACTCATCTCTCTTCTCTTTCACCATCAAACATCTGTGTTCCCGAAAAACGTATGAGCTCGGTGCAGGAAATAGATCTGAACATCAGCTGAAAAACACACAGACTTTGAATGCTTGTGGCATATTATTTTTGGTTAAGCTTTTATTTGCTTCAAGGCTGATGTCTTCTGAAGAACTGAACCTTGCCTCTGGAGAGTAACAAGTAGAAGTCATCACTTTGCCATTTAAAGAGTTGCAAAGCTCAAAATGAACACTGCAATCAAAAATCAAGTCTCTTTTTGGGACAGCCTGTCTTACAAAGATTTTTGTGATGTATTAAAAATGCACATCGGCTTTGTGGATGAGTTTTCAGATCTCAAGAAAAACAGTGTCTTTTCATATCATGTTCTCGAGAGACACTAAGTTGATTAATAAGAACTTTTGTGACTGAACTCTAAATATACAAGATTATTAAATCCGTTTGACTGTGCTCAGAGTTTCTGGTAAATATAAACTTCTATTTAGTGGCTAAAGATTTCATTTGGTGCTAATCTATTACATTTATATAAATATAGGCTTGTGAAAGTTTCCTTTCCTGCAAAAAGGAAACTTGGTTGTTAGTGAGATTGGCTAGTGATTCTCAACCCAGCATTCCCTTCTCTTAAGCATCATTTTTTTCACCATGTTGAAGCTGTTGTTGCATTAACGCGCACTTTGCAAAATATCAGCTGCTGTTGTTTTGTACCCATGCACTTAAACCATTGCACATTAGTTAATTCCATAGAATAGATAATTTGAAACTGCTTCAGTCTCACCATAAATTGGCATACTACATTAGAGAGAATGTAGAATGCATCTGCTTCCAGTAATCAGTCACACAATATTTTTTTACAGTCGACTATGAGTGGACTTTAAACCACTGGTGTTAAAGAAGTTATAAAATTCCCAAGGAAAGCACAAATTGGTGTTTGGTTGGTATGCAATGCCACATGATGTATGAGTTTATACGAAACCTAACGGTTCTACCAAAACTGCAAAATATTATGTATTGAAGTTTGCCAATTTGGGGGGGTCACACTTTTTCTGGTGTAACTGTCTCAGTTTTATCTTTTTTCTCAAATTTCATGAATCTTTAACCATCTAGGACTTAAATGCTCTATTCTAAATTAGTAATTTAGCCAATATTTTTTGTAGCTAAAATACTCTGAAAATAACGCCAGCCTCCATGGCATGTCAGCAACTCCATGGGTTAAGCTTACCAAAACATTTTATCAGGTCTTTGATATTTGCTTAGTTCTTTTGCGGCGACCCTCGTGTGCAGTATAAATGGCATCTCAAAGTTGCAGCACTCATGGCGTATATTTTTTTTCTTTTCACATCTAAAAAACCCTCCTGTCTTAGGCAGAGACTCCATAATGTTTGCTACATTATCAGAGACGTAGAAAGTTTTCTTTAGCCAAAGCTGTCTGTCTTCATTTGCCATTGAAATGCAAAGCAGATATACATCAGTGCTACAAGGGTACAGGACCTGCATGAAATCCATATAAAGTTGCTTCATTCTAGCCAACGCCTACAGTGCATGAGCATAATAAGGATATCTAACACTTTCAGCCACCTCTTTAACCCTGGCCAATTATACTATCATCAGAAACAAAGCATATGTTCTCATTTTCTGCCTTTAGTTAAAACAACATATTTATATCCCAGAGATATTTAGATTTATAATTATTTTCATTCAGCCTAGGAGTTTAAATTAGACAGGCACCTGTTGAAGGTGAAAGACCATTTAAAAAAATTGTTGGTTAGGGAAAAAAAACAACAGTTTTTTTCTAAGTAGGTTAATTTAAGAAATTACAAAATGTGCAAATGTGTGAATTTGTTATTACTGCATTTAACCCCTCCTCAGAATTGCATGCTGGATAATTTGACAGTTTATGTTTGGGGATGAGCTCCAAGCCTTTGAACCTGGAAGGCCTTCTTGCCATCAAGCTAATATTTACTTTTCTTCAACAGATGCAAGCCCAGAGACTAGCTAAATCATTACAAACTGCTAATATGACTTCCAGTCAGAAGACACATGTTGGTAATAATAAATCTTTCTGGGTTTTATAGTAGGTATGTTTGGGCTTAGCTGTGAAAAATGCTGCGCTTTATTACAGCGCTGCAATGTAAGTATAATGGCCAGGTCTAAATGTGTAGTTTAAGTGAAACGGAAACAGAATAATATCAGAATCAGTGCTTCACTGGGAATCTGGCAGTGTTGGGGAAACTGCAAATGTGAGGGCAGTAGAATGATAGAAGCAAAGAGGTGTAAATTGCTGGCAGAAAAAGTAGAATGCCAATGTAGGAGCTAGCATCACCAGGTATCCTCATTGTTCTGCATGGATGTCGATGTGGCGTTTTGCAATGTCTTTGACAAGTGGCCTACTTGAGCTGAGAAAATGTAATTTCTCACTGATGAGAATTAAAAATCCTTTGTTCCAGTGGTAAAAGCAAGCCAGTCAACTTCAAGGATGCCTAAGCTATTGATAATAGCTTCTTGCAAGTAATTTCAAGAAGAGACTTGTGTTTAGGCTTCCACTATATACCATATTGCTTGCAAACAGTCAGAGGTAAAAGCCAGTCATGTTGTTTACTTTCTACTGTGATTGCTCTCCTTGGTATCTACATGTACATGTAAATACCACCCCTGTCATTAACTTTGTTTTTTTTTTCCCTTCACATCTCTATAATTAAATCCCTTCGCTGTGTTTTCTCCTGCTAGCCAGTTTTGGCAGATCAGATGATGCTTTCCTGACTTTGGTTCTGCTAAATGGTTACAAACTGACCAATACAAGGTGAGGAATGGGATTAGCCACAATCTCAATGACCTTTAGTGATTTACCATCTTTGTGTAGGGTGTTGATGATTGTCTGCTGTAAATCTTTCAAATTGACAGTTTTCCCCAGCATTGTGTGGGCTATGCACTGTATGCAGAGGGGATCTATATATAAGTTTCACTTTTAGAACTAATATTCTCAAATTTTCTGGGATGCTCCTGTATTAATTATTTACACCTGGTAGCGACAAAGATCCTCTTTGCTTTTTTTTTTAGGTTTTGAAATATTTACAATAACAATGTTCTTTCCAAACCCAGGAGAATCAATGCCCTACAACCAGTGAGGGCAGGGCTGAGAGCAACATTTCTCCTAATCACACGATGCTATGTGCCCTAACTAATCTTAGCCATCTGATCTCGCATGAAGTTCTATCCCAGCAGTGTTGGTAGGGGACAATATTTGAAGCATTTGACGGGGCGAAAATGATTCTCTCCCTGAACCGCAAAGCTGCAGTCGAAGGAGAGCGTCTGCGTACAAACCCCGAAGCCAAACAAAACTGTTTTGGACAGAGCAGAGAGGAGAGTAAACGGACAGAGCGAGCGAGCGAGAGAGAGAGAAATGCAGAAAGAAGAGGATTAAAAGGAGGATGAGGTAGACGAGACAAAGTCGGACAAACAAACATCAACAGATTGACCAGAGAGACACAGAAAAGCTATGAGCTGAGACGGCGACACAGAAAGAATTCACCATCTTGCAGTTAAACTATATCTTCTTAAGGAAAGAGTGCGCTTATTGGATAGAAGAAAGATGATGAATTCCAGGCACATTACACCTGCCACAACTTAATTACAAAATCAGTGTCTTAATTACTGACTGTAATAAGACAACAGGATTACTGTCCTTTTGCTCATTACCTGAAACGCCAGTGCTATAATAGACTTTTTCACAGCACCAAACTCTGCGCTAATCTAAAATGAAAGCTAAGACAAATTTCTCTCCCTTGCGTAAACACTGGCTCAGACTTTAAACAAGCACTTGTAAGCAAGAGGGATACGGCGAGAGGGAATGGCTGGCAAAGTGAAATCTGACGGAATTAATTTGCTGTTACAAGATTTAATATGAGTTTTTTTTTTTTTGTTGCAGGGTAACATCTGTTTCAGCTCAGGGTGAGACGGAGCCAGTAGGTTTGAGTTTTTCTTTTATTTATTTACTTGAGTTAAGTTCAAGCAGGAGAAAGTGTCGCTCTTTTGCTAATCTTTTTATTTGTCCTTGAAACAGTTTTTGATTTCTTCTTGCATTTAAAAACAGGACTAATTTCTAAGTTATCACAGGTCATTCATTATAATAATTATTATTTTTATTGCAATGTCTTCTATGTTGTTTTTAAATGTCTTTATGAAACTAGTATCAATTCAAGCTCACTTTGAAATTCAATAACTGCAGACACTAAAAACAAGCATAATGAGCAATATTTAAATTGTGCATGTTTTGGTTGGGGAATTATAGGAAAGCATCCTAACGGTAATTTTAAAGATAATTGTAAGTATTGATCTCAGAATACGGCACCAAAATACTCATATATATTGGTTCAGTATTTGAGGATTTGCAGATCCACCTATTCACAAATTTTTCTGTGGAATTATTATTGAAAAGACTGACTGCTGTTTTATTAGGAGCATTTTAAACAAAATGCAGCCTTGTGAAGATGAAATGTCAAGGCCCAATGCTGCTTGGCTGGTCTTTGAAACCAACCAATCCAGAACCACCGGTCTTTTTCCTTGGCACTGATTGGATGCAACGCTAAGAGTGGACTTAAGTAAGACCGCAGATATTAGCTTTTGCCATTAATTAATGCATGTTGAGGCATATTTGGTGTTTGAACGATTACAATAGGCGCTTAAAAACATTTTTAGAGGAGACTCAAATATTAGCAGATTTTAGGCATTTGAGGATTATCTGTGGTGTCCAACTACTTCAGATACCACACACAAACAGGTAGGTTATTTAATGACGGGTTAGAAAGGAGACCTTAAGACTCCCATCACTCTTAGATGATTTAAGGTTACTTTGGTCTGATATAATGTGTGTTTCATTCTGATACAGATTTGAGCATATCAAGAGATATATGAAAATAAAGCAAAATATGTAGTTGGCCACAAATTAATTCTTGTTTTAGAAAAGAATGTAGTTAAATATTCATATAGACACAAGTAGTTTTGAACAGCTTTTTCCCCTTAATGAAGAAAATCATCACTGGAAAACCACTTTTTTGGATCCACACCACTTATTTTGCTCTGATATTAAAGTTTGTTGTTCTGAAACATTTCAATCCTAAAAACAAGCAGAAAAAATAAATGAGCGAGGAACTAAGTGCTTTTCATTTCATTGTAAATTACACATAAATGTAGACATGCAAATTGAATTATATGTCTGTCAATTAAAGTATTACTAGACTAAACAAAAATTAAAATCATTCATTAAACAACATATTGATTGTTTATTAATCCAGTTTTTTAGCCTACAGTTTGATCACTATAAAATTCAACATGTCGCAATGAGCCAGTGACTGATTCAGTCCATGTTTGACAGAGTACTGGGTTTTCAACTGCAACATTCAGTTTTAACCAGCTGTTTTTAGATTGCATGCAAGGGCTAGTAAAGTTTTCATTATGGCTCTGATGTATATAACAACTGTAGCACCTCCTATAAAGAGCAAACACAAGATGAAAAATCCACATCTAACTAGAATGAACTGCTGCTCAGGTGGAGAGGCAGGAGGAGAACACCTGTTCCAGCATGTGCTCCTCCAGACAGGTAGGAACTCCAGGGATGTAGATAAGGTCCAACACAAAGTTGTTAATCTTGTACAGCGTTGGTTGTTGTTTGAGTGGGGGTAGGAGCTAGCAGAATGCCTGCAGTTACAGCCAATTAAAAGCGAGCCAGGTGTTAATTAGTCGAGGCGCGAGGGGATCAGCTTGGTCCCGATCCATACCACCGTGTTTCAAAGAGCTCCTGGACTAAAAGTCCCAGCTGGGCTGCCTGCACTACTCTGCTTGTCATTCCCAATTAGGATGTCGAACATCTTCTTTTTTTTATACCACTTGCTGCAGATTCTTCCCCACATTCCAGGCAGATGAGGGGAAACAAGAATGATGACAAATCGGCAGGGTGAATATTTTCTCCCTGTCAAAATCTTTTCTTTCAACTGTCTGAGAGAAGCTGTAGCTCTGAAGGCAAAGCAACACCTGTTAAAGATGACATGAGGAGAATAGAAACAGCAACAGACTTCTCTTCTGTTTTTTTCTTTAGCAACAAATTTCTATTGGTCTAAAATTGAATCATTTTTAAGAGTCCGTGCCATTATTTCAGCGAGAGGAAAAGAAGGGGAAAGAAACAACTGTTCTTGAGGATGGGAGCTCAGTATACAACAATAATAGACAGTGCATGCATTATAAAATGTAAATGATGTCAGTGAAATAGAGAAATAATTTAGGAGCAAATTTACATTAATGTGCGGTGCTTGGAAAAACTTCTTGGAGATATCTCCTGTTTTTAATGCTATATTTGTCAGGTAAAAAAAAAAAAAAAAAAAAAAAGCAATTATAGTATCTGACCAAGATTCTGGAGGCCAATAATACTGGCAAGGGAAAAACCTAAAATCCTCATTAAAATATTTAAATTTTTTGGTGCAATGTCAGTTGGTAAGATCTCCGGTGACATACCTCTAATAACTAAATATTTTTCATTTTGAGCTGTGCGCAAGCAAACCCTCGCATTTACTCATTTTCATAACTTTTTCTTAAATTTCCAGGAGCCTATGAGCGTGGTGAAACCTGATCAAGTGTTGACATTTGAGTGTGACTCGTGGAGAAGATGGCACCGTGTGAATGTGCAAGGAAAATGGATTAGCGGTGACAGAAGTTTACTGGCAACTCATTTGCATTTCTGCAGAAATATCTTGCTTCAGTTGCTGCTCTGAATTTTGTAAATACCTTTGTTTTATATGATGAGAGCCAGGTGGATGGGGGAGACGGAGGGAATTTTCTCAACAGCCCACAAACAGAATTTTCAAAAAAAAGGATTTAAGGAGGCATATTTGCATATGAACAAGCTTTTCACTGTCGGGGAACACTTAATGCCAGCAATCTATGGATGAACCCACAGATGACGCATGAGTCTTGAGACGGATCCTATCGATGGGCTTACATAGAATTAGCCGGGCTTTGAGAGTGTAGGATTTTGTGAAGGCGCAAAGGACAGGTCGCTTAACATGCTGCTGTAATGTCATGCAGTGTTGTGGAAATTGCTTGTCTGTGCAAATGCAGACCTGAGAGTTCTCATTTTGAGCTGTAAATCTGCATGAACAAACCACACAGGAATTGGACAATTAATTTGCTGGGCTTCATGCGTGTCCTGTGTTTGCCGTAGATGGAGCGGATGGGCGACAGAGCAGAAGAAATTTTCTGGCTGTGGCGAGATGTACAATTGCCGCTTTCCGAACACAAAATTTGTGTGTGTGGGAGGAGAGAGGTGAAAGAAGGAGACAGATGGAAAAGAAAATCTATCAGAGATTGAGAGGCATGTCACTCAACTGAGCAAGTCAGTGAGGTTTATAAACACAGAGGGAGGGCACAGAGGGGCTACAGAGGAGAAGAAGAGAGGATAAAAAAATACAATAGAATAATACCTCTCTAAATTTCATTTTGCCATAAGGGCCCTTCAGGAGTTAGAATGGTGGTTTTTTTTTTTTTTTTGAGAAAATATAACATTAAGGGGTTGAAGATGGAAAATAGTTCAGAGGTATAGAGGAAACAACCAAGTGGTATCCTGGGACTATTTGGACTATTTGCTGTACAATGTATTGTCAAGTCATGTTTAGAGAATCGCACCAAACCAAATTTCAGGTCAAGTTCATCATGTTCGCAGTAAATGACAGAACTTGTGAGCCGCTTCCAAGACTATCGACCAGAAACGGGAGATTCAAACACCAGGAAAATTTAAGAGTCAGATGTGATCTTTTAAACTGTTTTAATTCAAAATGCATAAGGTGTATTCCTTCTAAATTTAATGTACCTTCAGCTGGACTGTTTTTTTTTTTTTTTTTATATGGTATACTGTCTTTGAATAAAACCTTTTAGTCTATCTACAGTTGTAGCTCTTGTGTAACTGGCACACCGAGCAATCCCTTTATTCTTCTGTTCACAGCAACCAATCAAAATGCAGGAAATCATATAAGATTCTGAGGTGAGATAAAATGCAGTCTAGTGCTGCACAGAGCACAAAACCTCACAGGCCTATTCTCAGCAACAAGCAGCGGATGCAAAGTTCCTATTGACTGCATATGCGTAAGAGCTATGAAAAGTACTCCAGGGTGCAGCTGACAAAAGGAATTATATATACATGCATATTTTCTTTTTTCAATGTGATGTTCATGCAATCTACTTTTTAATGCTGCCCTCGGCCACTATCCCTATGGTCAATATCGAATAGCACTGGTCCATTTAAAAATTGCAAGGACTCTTGTAAAACAATATTTTTGCAGCTGATGCAAATTCCACATCTTTTAGCCTCGAAGAGCCTCACAAATGAATAATGTATTGCAAGAGCAAAATTTTAAACTCAAATTCATGCTTTACCTTCTGAAATTGTTGAGAATATGAAATTAATTCTGATGCTCTTCAGGTGTGAGACAAAGCCTGAATCAGCAGAAAAGCACCTGATGGTGTGGATCTATTTTTGTTTTAAAAGACAAAGGGGGATTGTTAGAAAGCAGATTGTTTCACATAAAATCTAGAGGTGTTTTATGCTGTTGTGAGAACTATGTTTCAGCATCTAGCAAAAAAATATACACACATAATTTACATTGTATTGAAAACCTATAAGCTTAAAAATTCATCTCTCTGTATGTCGCAACCATTTAAGACATTATAAAAAGAACATCTTTACCTCTTTTTACCTGATGGTGAAAAGAGTGGCAGTCATTTTGACAAGCATTATTTCATATGAAGAATATGTTTCCTATCATGGAAACTTTGTATTTTTTTCTGGGTGAAATTAGGCTACTATACTCAAAGATTAATTTATTTAATATTGTATTCCACATCTTTGCCAGTAAGTATGGAGGGGGCTTTATGAAAATTGCATAAGAGGAAGAAAATCAATCATGTTTTACCTCAGAGTAAACACTGCATGGTAAGTCAGAAACATGCATAAATTTAAAGGCACACAATTTTATTTTATGAAATCAGCTGAAGGATATAACTGCTAATAGGGACAATGTGAATTGCTGCACATCCCTACACACACACACACACACCCACCCCCACACACAAAGCTTCTTGTGAACCAATGAGTCTCTTATTGCACATTTCTCACAGGAGGCTGCTATAAACACATTCATTTTCTATATTTTAAGGCTCTAACTGCGTCTCAGAATCTTCCCGACTCTGTGGCTCTCTTTTTCTCTCAGTCAGCTGTGTGATAGACTGACCTAGGGGATATAAATGACATGAATTCCTATCTATCATCCCTCCTCCGTTCCCTCTCCCCTTTCCTCCTCACTCATGCTGTGGAAATCAAAGACTGCTGAGCCAAGGGGAAAAAAGATTCCATCAATCTTCACTTGTCCCTAACAGTCACGTTTACCTGACAAAGTTGCACAGCACTCTGTGAAATGCGGCTTCTTCCTGCCAAAGCCTTGGCTTATGCTCCTGAAATATTGTTTCTTTATATTACATTCTATTTAATAGGCTGCCATGGTGTCTCAGCAGGTGTAGGTGCGCAATGTGAACTTGCATGATCATGGAAACTGTCTCGTGACCTTCGTCACATGTCTTCCTCCCGCTATTTTAGGTTCTACATATTCAGAGAAGTTTTGCTGAGTGGGCAGAGTTGGTTTCGTCTAAGCCCAGTTTAACATTCAAACAGTTGCATGCATTCACTAAGGGCTGCCCTGTTGCTAACTCTAACCACCCAGAGATTACCTAACTGTTGAGTTCATGATTGTTTTTCAGTCTAGTTTGTCTATATGCATGTGTGGGGACGTGTGAATAAAATTACTTTATCATGAAATCAATTTTTATGTAGTTTTAAATTAAACCAAAACACAATGAAGTACTACAACTTCTTGCTCACTTCAGTTCAGTGATTTATTGCAAAGATATTCATTTGTGAATTGTTTTAGGTCCCTAAAGAATTATTTTCATTATTAAAAAAGTGTAAGGGGAAAAAATTCAGCCATGGCTTTTGATTATTTTTTTTTGTTCCTAGATGAGTGTTTAACTTTGGGACATTGTCTTTATTTTTTCAGTCCATGGTTCCTGGGGAGCTTGAACCAACTTTTCCAGGTTTTCACTCTATTACAAACCCTTTTATTTTCTATGAATATTGAATATTTATCCCTATAGTTTTGCATTCTGCATTGTTTGAAATGTCATTGTTTAGTCTTTAGTAATTCTTTTGTATGTCACAGCAATAGATCTATTTTCTCTTTTTAAGATGTGACATTTTAAGAAATGCTAAACCATCAAATAGACCCTATATGTAAAGGAACTGCTGAGAACAAATTAATGGCTCACAATACATAAAAGGACTTCAGCTTGACTTATCCACACTGAGCTCATGCTAACAATAGCAACCTAAGAAAAGGATTTCATGTCAGTTCAATAAGCTTAGAGGGACTGTGTGTATTGTCAAATCTAAAAGGTGCTTCATTATGGTTTATAATTTGATAAATGTCAATTTGGAATTGAAAAGCCATTTTATTTGTCTGTCCTGCAGACAGTTCCAAGCACCCACCCCATCTCTGTCACTGTGTGCCTGAGCAAGACGCATTAATGCCCTGTCATGCTGGTGGTGGTCAGAAGGGTGGATGGTGCTGGTGTAGCAGCCTCACCTCCATCAGACTGCCCCAGAGCAGCTGTGCCTGCAATCCGGTAGCTTGTCATCAGTGTGTGAATGTGTGCATGCACAAGAATAACCGATTTCTCTGTAAAGCACATTTGAGTGTCCTACTAAAGCCCTACATAACTCTGATGTAATTTCATCTCATTAAATGCATCCCATTGACAAAAGCTTTCAGTTTTTCACTTTTAGCTCAGCAGAGAACTCCCTCGCTGTCTCAGTGACAGAATGTTAACACCAATCGCATTCTCTGGGTTCCCTTCATTCTCACGATATCTAAAACAAGGCTTTCAAATTGTGTTGACCAATCCGAAGCTCACAGAAAACATTATAATGAGTATTCAGCTAAAATACAAGAATAACATGCAGTTATGACAATAGAGCTTCAGTCATTAGAGACCGATTAAACTGATATCCTAATCATTTTTGGTCAGCAGATAAGACTGCAATTTCATTATTTCATATGCAAGTTTCCTGTAAAATCCAAAAACTTTCTGTTGGATTCTGCTTAATTCTAAAAGATTCATTTTAACTCTGATCAACACACAGACAGCTATTACAAAAGAAAATGCTATATTTTTCAACTCAGTGTTTTTTGTTATATAGGATGAACTTGACTCTAACATCAATGTTTAAAAAAAATAAAATAAAAAAAAATGTAACAGATTTCAAATTGATTGTTCATTAATAAAGAAATGAATACATTAATAAGAAATCCAGCATGAAAAGACATGTGGAAAAAATTGAGTACACCCATATCACTTCTATAAGATATAAACAGAATACAGTAATGAGGTGCTGCTTTATGGATGCATTGATTAACTAATTAATTAATGCACAAGTTCTGCAACTTTTCTGGTCTGGACTAAGCTAGTTGATGTTGACACATCAGCAGTAATGTCAGAGAAACAGTTTCTACTGTCCATCAATCTGAGAATCATTCTAAGACCATTTCCAGACAGTCGCAAGTAGATCAATCGACAGAGAGAGAGAGAGATTATTCATAAGTAATAACCATTAAAGGCAGCTGCCAATCTTCCCCGCTATGGACAACTCAGCAAATCCATGTAAGGAAAATTTGCAAAGTTGACTCTGAATAAACCAGATGGCCTGTGGAACAATGTCCTTAGAGCAAATGAGACCAAAGTAGAGGTGTTATGCCAACATGCATGGTGACATGTTTTGGAGAAAATCAAACACAGTGAATCAACACACACCTCATACCAACTGTCAAGGTGATGATTTTGGCATTTTTGAGGTTATTCTGCAGCCACATGAACTGGGTAGCTTGAAGTCATTGTGTAGAAAAGTATCTGAGAGTGAAATATGAATTTGACAGCTGGAGCTGGACCCAAATCAGATCATCAAGAGGTCAGTCATCCCAAACTTAGCAGAAAATCTGAACTAAAATGGAGAAAAAAAAATAAAAGTAGATAAATCATTATGTTTGAATGGTCCAGTCAAAGTTCAGACCAATAGAAAAACTGTGGTGGGACCTTAAAAAAATCCGGGCAGGATTTAAAGTCTGCAGACCTTATTATCATGACAAGGTCTGAAAGGAAATGTCTACTGAGGGCTATTTTGGTAAAGAAGGATCTAACGCTTTACTTAGTTTTTCATTATCAGTGTTTGATTTACCTTTGTAATATAAATAAAGCAGAATAGGTTGTTTATATACCATTTAGATTACATTTAATATTATTTAAATGCAAATGAAATAAACAGGGCATATTTTCTTTCTTTTAAGTGAAAAACTCGTTTCCATGAGTTATTAATTTGAGATGGAGAAATATCCAGTCTTGTCTTCATGAATAAATTATATTTTATGGCAAAAATGCCCAAGAATTGCTTTGTAGCATTTCCAAAGATGGAGTAAATCACTCCTCATTATTGTGATACAATGTGGCTCTAAGACACATCAGACAACAGATGCTAACTATTCCTCTAAGCTTGAATAACTCCTCAAATCTTTGTCCAGCCATATTTTTCACTGCTGGGATGATAACGTTATTGCAGATATGCTTATGATGGCATTTCTAAGTATAGAAAGTTCCCTTAGATTGGCTCAAAGCCCAGAGGATCAACATCATTATTGCAGGCCAGAGAAGAGCTGCCCAGAAGGTTGTCCCCAGAGGCCGCTTAGTAAGAGGACAGTCCAACTGGCGGAAGAGTTGAAGCACCTGAGAGCTCGATGTTTCCAGACAATAAAAAAAAAAAGAAAGAGAGAGAAAAGGAAAAAGAAGAAAAAGCCCCTGTAGTGAATGTATGACATAGCTACAGGGCCTCTTCAGAAAATGTCACAACCCTGTTCTGCCTCCCGGCCGCTGTGCCGTTTATCCAATATGTTAGCCCCTGTAGCTTTGTTGGTGACTTAACACAAGATGACTCCAAAGCTAAGGCCAAATTCTGGAGGATATAAAACCTTATCTGAGAGGATGCTGGCCTCATATCATCACACTTCCCAAGTAGCAAAAAAAAAATAGAAAGAGACATGCATCACTGGGATACACCAACACATTTGTATCAGAGGCACGATTCTCAAAAGTGTCTCCTCAGGGTTATGAGTTAGCAAAATACAGTCTTCTGTAGAAGGTTAGGCTTGTCAGAGATTTCTGTATTTCCTTGGATTGCTTGAACTTTGAGGTGTTTTTTTCTTGATTTTACAGCAGATAACTGTATATTAAACTGTTCAAATCATTACATCAGGATTAGGAAAACACAAGGGGGTGTGCATTCTATCAAGCCGTCAAATGCTTTATGATTAAAAGGGAAAAAATAAGGTTTTCTTTTTGTATTTTGCATGACAGTGCCAGTATGTAGGAAATTACATGTTTTTCACTTTATGTACAACCAGCTAAATTATTGTTTATTTTAATTACGTTGATTCAGACCCATTTTCTCTGATGCCACTAAATCAGTTGTCTTAATAAAAGAGAGATTTAGAATTTCACAACTTTTTAGGGCAAATGTTTTGCAAACATTTTCCATTTAGGAAGATATAAATGTCGCATAAATAATTTCATTTGAAAAAATTACAAAAGTACCCATAATCACCAGCCTGACTTGCTGGAGAGACAAATGTAGTCTCCAACTGCATTTAGGGAACCACACAAAATGCTCGAAGGGTCACTGAAGACTGAAGAAAGAGACAAGAACTTGTGTTTGCCGATTGATCCAGTCTTAACCTTAAGCATTTCTGTAAAAATGCCTTAACTGAGTTGCAGGTCTAAAGGAAGTCAAAGGTGGATCTATAAAGTATAGACTCACATTGACTGATTACAAATACATGCCTTTTAGATTTTTATTTATAGGATCTTGTAGAAAACAATGTAAGCCATCAAGTGCATTGATGGCTTACATTGTTTATTCTCTTCCAGTCTTCAAATATGTAGTACCCTGTTTTGGCCTATGATGTACAATCATACTAAGTGACTTCAAAATAGTTGCACAGTAGTATAAATTATGAAATTTCTCAAAGCCTGTAGATAGTTTTGTAAGACATTTCAGCAGCAAAAGCAATAACAATTCATGTTGCAGCAGTGTCTGTTCACTTGTCCCTGTTGGGCCAGGCTTTTTATTCTAATACCAACATCCAATTGTAATGGAAAGCAGAAATGTGAGTTGCATTCACAGGGTGAAAATTCCTGTCACATAAAGGACTTTTAGTCGAAGACTTGTGGGCACTAGAGCTGTAGTGTGCAGTGTAGGATGTGATGAGAGAGTAAAACTAAAGATGACCGTTGCCTTTTGCAACCTCCTTTGGAAATTAGGATGCATTAATGGAAGTGTCCTCCTTTTTTTCCAAATGACAATATAAGCAAATGATGGATCGCAATAATCTGGGTGGTCAGCAGAGCGAGTCGAAATCTCCAGCACCCATGATCATGTTAAACATTTAAAGAGATATAATAAATGGGGCAGAAAAGAATGGAAGTGGAAAGGTTCATCTTTTTGAAATAAACAAATTTATAGTGTGTTTTTACAATACAGGATATAAAAGAAGAAGAAAAAGACTTGCATACCACATCTGCATATTAATGTATGGTATGCATCTATTTGAGGCACAGTTGTGCATGTAAATATGTGTGACCAAAGAGCTGGGAGTGGTGGATGGGTATTTGCTGTGTTTTTTCTCTCAGAAGTCAGTCCCAAGCAATGTTTGTACCTGGCAGTGGACACAGGTGCACCGTTAGCCTTGTGCATCTTTGTTTTTTCTTCTCGAGTCACTGTTCATTGCTTTGTTTGTCCTAGGAACTGTCTCCTGAGAATTTAGTTTTTATTCTCAAGGCAATATGTGCCATTTCTCTTCGCTAAAGTGAATTATATTATTCTACATCAGCATGAGCTCATTGGTTGTTGAGGGACCTCTCTCTCTTGTTCTCTCGTTGCCTCTATCTTTCTGAGTAGAAGTGGGAGTGAGGTTAGTGATCGTGCAAGAGGAATGTTATTCCACTTTTTCTTTCCGTTTGACTTTTTGCCTAAGTTTTCACTTTTTTTGTTTTTAGTTGTATGTTTTGTTTTAGAGATTTATAAAACTGTCAGTGTGGGAAGAAAAAGAGATCTTTCCCCTATAGACAAAAAGTAACAAGTAATTTATTAACTTCAGATTGATTCTGCATTTGCTTTTTGGTCATGCTTAAATGTTTCAGATCATAAAAGAAATGTTAATTTTGGACAAAAATAACTTCGGTAAATATTGGGAGCAAAAAATAGCATCACGCAATTGCAGTACCTGTCAGCAAGTCTTCTACGTTTCTGTAGAAGATATTTGGCCCATTGTTCTTTGAAGAACTTTAGAAATAGAATCTTAACTTAGCCACACAACAAAATTTTGACGCACGAGTGACTGTTTAAGGTCCTGTTTAAAATCATGACCTTTACGTTGGTTTTCTGAGTCATTCAGTTACTGTTTCCTCCAAACAGGTTTTTGGTTCTCTTCAGTTCTGTTGGTTTACATCTTACAGTTGATTATTTTCGACCAAATCTGTAAGCATTATTTTGTCTTTATCTCTTTTAATATCTTCACTTCATATTAGAAAGTCGTGCTCTACGGGTCTGGCTTTCCACTGCTTATGTTGCAACTGAGAGATCAACTGAAATGAATTAAATTGAATTAATGTTGGTGGCTTGTCTGGGAGTCAGATCTACACACATAAAGGTAAAAATCATGAGACACAGAAAACAACAACTGCCAGGTCTGGAAAGTTACTTTTAGAGTTTTCCATCTCATCATCATATTGTCCTTTTATCCCGCTGCAACGTCGTTGAGAGAGACTGAAATTTTTATTATGGTCTAACAGGTCCATAAATGATACATGGGTAAAGTATCTTGGTTTCAGCCAATGCTGTGAAGAAATACTCTGATGGAACTTGTGAACGCATAATGGAAGACTTATTTCTTGTTAGCCTCTTGGTTAAGACTAACATGTAGCTCTTTGTACAAACTGCCTCTGGCAAAGAGGCATACTATTTGCAGTGGAGACATTTACACTTTGCTACATCTGTAGACTCTTTAATCTCTGTTTGCAGTGGAACTCATGAAGACAAATACCTTTACCATTGTCAGAGGAAAACACTGCTTTTTTGTTTTATTTTTACTTGTGTGCTGTTTTGACATGGTTGTTTGTTTCAGAGAGTTTTGTTCTTGTTGCTTTTTACTTTTGTGGCCTTAGATATACCCAACAACCAAAGATCCAGATTTTTACTCTTTTGGGGACACGCAAAAAAAAAAAAGCAGCTATATACTCTTGTTGAAACAGGATGATGGTTAATTGATCTTACAGTTGATGCAAGATTTCTTTTTGTTAGCTTGTAAAATGAAATCCAGAGTGATTTTCAGGTCAAGGCAAGCCATCTTTTATGTAACTATGGGGTTAAAAATCTCTTCTATGGTTTGTTATTGTGGAGCAAATTCTCTTTAGACCTGAGCTGATGTAACATAAGCGTCTGTGAAAAGATGTTGTTTTTTTTTTCTCTGTTTGGAAAGAGACCTTGAACTAAATGTCTTCACATTCCATCCAGTTTTTCTCAAACTTTTTTTTCCCTCTCTTTCCTCTGGTTGTGTGGGAAAAAAATATTTCAAATGCATTTTCTCATGTTTCAACCGCAAACTTAAAAACAGTTTTATTTTAATCTTATGGGATGGACCAACACAAATTTCTGCATTATTCTGAAGTGGTGAAAAAAAATGGCAACATTTTTAGTAATAAAAATCTGAAGTTTGCTGAACATTTGTATTCAGTCCCATTTTATTTCTACAAGTTGTGCGCTGTGGTAAGAAGTAACCATTGTATTCATTGTCTTGCTGAAATGCTGGCGGATGCATTACTGGACTGGGTTTTTATTATGACAAAAGAACCTAACTTGAGAACATTGAGAAATGGGTAGAAATAAACTATAGTGCAAAAATAAAAAATAAAAATTCTACATAATTCTGCACATAACCAAGACATTTGATTATTTTGAAGCACAGAAGCAGAAACATATTCAAAATCTAAAGGACATCAACTTAAGTTTGAGACCCTCTAATTTAGATCCAACCATAATTATGTGCTCAATGACCTCAGTCGAACTGCAGAGAGGAATCCAATGACATTGTGACAAGATTTTAAAACTGACCTTGATAGACACAATCTATGCATCTGACTCATCTGAGCTATTTCGCAAAAAAGAATTAGCAAACGTTTTTTTTGCATGTAGTGTTTTTTGCTCAAGCCTATATAACTACCTCAACATCCAGCTTTTCCAGACTTTTCTGAATTATAGTTGTAAAACCTTATGGAAAACTGCATTTCTTTTCCTAACATTTATCCTTTTACTACTTTGTGATTGGACTGCAAAATAAAATTTCATTAAAACCTCTTTAACTCTGCACCACTTGTAACCATTCATACTTGAAGCCTGTTGTCACCTTTATTGCTATGCGAACCCAACATGTTTATCCTGTTAGTAATAATGACCCAGCAAGACTGCCTCTAGTCAGTTTGGAACAATAAATTGGCCATTGCTGTGGTTGACATGAAAACGGCACTCTCCTGCTAGATCCTGAACTGACATAAAGGAAGAAAAGTAATCCCCATTAACACCTTAATTGTTGTAATTTACATATCCCTCCACTGCTAACAGAAAAAGATTGATTGCTTCTTCTTTTTTACTGTTTTAGATTAGTTCACCATAGGAAGCAAGCTTTGTCCATTAAGTCATCATAAATGGAGCGCTGAGCGAAAAGAAAAAAAAAAATACTTGAGCTAATTACTGTGCTGAACTGACTTGAAATCAGGGCACACCCCCTGCATAGAGGCACTAGAGCTTTAAAAGTGACAGCATGTGGCCTCAGATATTATTGACGTCTTCCACTCAGAACTCTTTTAAAGGATTCATCACCCAGCCATCCACCTTGGAATGATCTGGCTATTATACAACATTTGGAAGCAAACCATTTAGTTTGTGCTAATTGGCTTATATAACATCACAACTTGAACAATCAAGGCTCTACAGAGAAATGTTGGCTGCTTGCTGTCTCACCTGAGTGAAGGGCATCTAGGAAATGTGTGTCAATATTAATATGAGCAACTCAGGGGCCAGTCTGTGTGCTAAACTCTGAACACAAAAAATTAAAAATAAACAAAAACTATTGTCCGACGTTCATGCACAGGAAGGTAAACACACACTAGTACACAAACCCCGACAGTCCGGAGCTCTGGTCACACATTCAGTGAAGAGAGGGTGTTTGTTGAAGGTCATTTCAGGATTGACCTTTTACTTTGGTCCTGCCAGTTCAAACCTCCTGCCTAAACATTCGTATTTACCCAATCATTTTCAGGAACAGTTTTTAATGTGGCCAATAATGGAGGCACACTTCTTTACTTCCAGTACTGACCAAGAAATATTCCAACAATTTTGCAATATTTTATAGATAATTAGATTTTTTTTTATTGCAAATCCAACTATTTATGATAATTTAATATTTTGTTGGATAACTGATGTTCTACCGATGTTATTTTTCTGATTATCTTAATTCAGTAGTAACTGATGCAAAAGATGCTCCAGTTAATTGCAAAACTCATCATACACTTTATACATTTTCACTTTTTGTTATGTTAAAATGACAGTTATCTACATTTTATTGCTATTTCACACAAAAGATTAAGACAAATCAGACCATAACTTTTCAGTAGAAGGAAAAGAAAGAATGACTTGTTTGCATGTTTGTTTCTCTTTTGCAAGTATCCAAATACGTTTGAATGCATTGTACATTAGAAAGACTAACAAGACAATCTGGTTTGAAATTGTTTTAAATTTGCAAACCCCAAGAAAGTCTGAAAAAAGACAGAACCATGGGCACCAAACTCCAGTGGATCCTAGCTGTCAACAACCTTCCTACTTTGCATTTTTTTATGGTGACATCCTCTCTTTAACTTCTTCACCACACATAGAATTTGCGTAGTTAAAGTTATGCATTCAGATACGTGAGAATGCAAACATCTTATCAGAAACTGCTGCATAGTTTTCTTTGATGCAAAAGCAAAACTCCTCACAAAATTGTTGTGTGAGCCACTTGCAAAACCACTCCACTTTCAAAAGCAGTTCCTGCAAAACCATAATTTAAGAATAAATAAATATACCACCAGGCTCCTGACCAAATGTGAGTCTGTGAAGAGTTTGAAGTGAGAACAAAATTGGTCATTTAAATAATTTTAAGAAAAAAAAAATACATTCCTTCTCACGACGGAAGAAAGGAACTGTTTCATGATTTGTGATGGAGTTTCTGGTGCAAAAATGCCAGATCTGAATCTTGGCTTAATTCTCTTCTTCTCTCTGAAACGAACAGATTTTAGACTGAAATTTAGGGCCATAAAATGCCGCTTGTTTAGGCCTTTTCAGGTAAAAAAATGTGTGACAAATTATTTTTCATCTGTAATCACTTAAGGTAATGTAATAATAATGTTTTATTCTTTCCTTTTGAATTTCTATGAGAGCATAAGTGTGGCATTTTAATTTTTATCTTTGTTAATTAATTATAAATGAGTAGATATTTGGCAATTAAGTAACACACTTAATTCCTGATTCCAGTTATTACTATCATTGATTGTTTTTAATTGCAAATATAGGAGTGCAAATATTTTTGATTCTAAATAAATATTAAGACTTTTGCTCATACTTCTTTATATATAACAAAGAAAGAAAAGGTCAAGAATTCATCCTTCAAATTGATTTTGGGATTAAGAGACTGAAATACTTTTTTTTTTTTTTTTAAACCGGTGAGACTGATTGGTTCATACCCTTGAATGTATATTAATAGTCTTACACTGTATTCTATATATTTCTTCTTCTCCTACTTGTTATTATCCATTATTTAGTGGAGGATTTTCATCAGCACTTTATGACTCTGTCTCTGCAATGTGCTATACAGTTTTTATTGCATTTGTGTGCATTTTACTGCTGCAGATAAATTGAAGAAAAAAGTTAGATCAGCTGGACATCTATCTATCTGTCCATCATTGTCTCTCAACAACCTCGTCATTCTGTTCATGGTTGTGGCAGGAAGAGGCTATCATAGCTGTCAGCAGGCAGGCAGTGGAGGAACATACTGGATAGACTCTCACTCCTACTTGCGGTCAATACAGAATCAACAGTCAGCCTAACATTCATGCCTTTAGGGAGGAAATGCATGTGGGAGGGAATTCTAGCACCTAGAGAAAGCCCACACTGAGTGGTAAACTGCTCACAGCATGTCTCCAGAACTTCGTGCTATGAGATAACACTGCTAACCACTTCAACATCTAAAGCTACAGATGATGAGATGGCTTGTATCCAATCTGAGTTTTGGTTTTATGAAAATGATTTGAGAGTAGAGCTTTGAATCAAAACTGCATCTTATTACTCATTTCTGTTGTTCCTGACTTGTATTCTAACCTCCCTAATTTGCAAACATAAAAAAACCAAACATGCTTTGTCTCAATGAATAAGATTCAAATAAATGGTTTCTGCTCAATCCGTTTTGTAGTGATTAAAGTCCTGTGCCAGGTACATTCCCCAGCCTCTCAGTATGATTGTAAGCTTTCTGTTCTTGGACTTAGATGTGAAAGATGGGAGAGGAGAAACAAATACAGCAGGAACACTGTGTGATCCCCTGCTTGAGCACAAGAGGGAATGCATAACAGAACTAAAATGGAAAATGTCCTTTCTTAAAATCAAGCAGTCAGGAAAATACGTAGACCTTGCTTATCTTCAGTTCATGTGCACTTGTGATAAGGCTGACATGGAGGGGCAGCGTAAAAACATGCTCTTTCCAAATAATTTATGCATCTGATTACCCTGTGGCTGTTAACTGGCAAAGAAGAAGATAGAAAAAGAAATATTTAGAAACTATAGTTTCTGTGGTGAAAAGAGGAGCCAAATGGGAAAAATCAAGAGAGAGAGAGAGAGAGAGCAATAGTGAAAAAGAAGATTTATTATTACAGTTGGACCAATTCCTGCAGTTTGGAGGGTATCCCAAATTAACAAGGCAAGCAGTAACTGCAAGAAATATATTGCTTTCACCTTTGCTGTTTCTGGATGACATAAACTGCATTGTTTTCTGTTTGTATGCACAGATTTTGGAAAAAAAAAAAAAAACATGGAAAGAAATAGCCAACCAGATTTTTACAATACTACTGTAATTTTGATTGTTTCATCCACGGTTTTTGTAGATCCAGAGGCAGAAGAAGCTGCTTCTATTTTAAAAACATCATTTTGAAGGTGACTATTTAGGGAGCCACATTAGCATGCTTGTGTTTCCATATGTCAATGATAGTTCAAGTTTAAAAGAGACATTGGTAGATAATATAGACGTTTTTTGCAATACAAGGACTTCACTATATCTCTTTGCACATCTATAATAATGCAAATGACTTCTTGCAATCAAATATTGAATGTTATTTAGAATTTCCTGAATACTATTATGAATAACTTTAAATACCAACAAGATATTCACCCTGTTGGAAGGAATCTCACTGCGGTATGTGCCCACACAGATAATGGTGCCCCTGTTACTAAAGGTCACAAAGTATTTTAAGCAAGAAATTTGATTTTGTACTATTGTGAAATCGTATCCCTAACTGCTTATTTTTTAAAACCTAAGGTTTTAAAGCGGCTTTTCCTTTCTGGGTCATTGGCAAAATATTACCATCACTTTCAACTGCATGCTCTAAGCATTTTATTCTCTTGATTTTGTATGTGCCTTTGAAATGTGTTATGTTTGTGTATAAAAATCTAAATATATTAATAAAAAACTATGAAAATGAAAGTGGCTTTTTTGTGGATAACCAATTGCTGATTTTGCTTGACATACGATTATCACACTAACTATACAGTGAAATGTATCAGTGTTTTAGACAATGGTATTTATAGTTTCAATTGACAGAGTGGTATGGTACATTTTTATTGGTCAGTTGCAAAGATCACTATTACCAGCAGCTGATAGAGATAATTCTTACAATCAAATATATTTTTTCAAATAACTCCAAAAAGAAATTAGACTTAGTCCTTTATAACAACCTTACTTATTGTGTAGTAATGTTAGGAAGCTTAAATGTCTTCCTTCGCCAAAAGGATCTGTCTTGGTGCCAGCTTCTAAAATATAGCTCTATGCCTCTATTGTCAGGGCCTTTTTTTGCATCAACATACTTTGAACAGGTGGTCATAATTTTACACCTCATCTATGTAAGCTCTGAAATACAGTATCATACAGAGAAACTGTGGCTCCAAATGAAACCCGTTCAGCCATGGGCACATAATCAGGATCCCACATGCAGCAGGGTGATTTTTGTCACTTCATTATTCCTTTTAGATTCTGTATCAAAGTGCATACTGCTTCTGTGATCCTCTTCTCTGGTTTATCATACCAAACAGATCAGCCCGAGATTCATGACTAATTCCATTAGACACTCTACATCTCGAAGGAGAAAGTAGGAGCTATAATGAAAGGAAGGAAAAGATACTGAAATCTGTTTCCCACTGTGGGTACTGACCGGAGTTCTATACCTCTCTGTGGGTGCTGGCACTATTTCTAAGGTCCCACAACTCCAGTTTTTTTTTTTATTCTCTTGGCATCTGATGTTTACTTTCAGTCTCAATTTTTTTTATGAGGACAGAAACATTCACCACCCATACTAAATATTAGTAGAGTAAGTGATAGAGAGATTGCGATGGGCCAATGTGATTTCCCCCGCATCTTAAATTTGTTACCACCATTGTTATTATAAGTTTAGTGTCTTTCTTCTTCCTTCCTGTCTGGCATCTGCCGACTTGCCGCTGTGCCTGCAGGACACCAAGGGAGACGTCAGGCATCAGCAATGAGGAGGGAAGCGGTTGCCCGCCTTCACGCTCCGGCGCTTGCACGTCTGAAGAGATGACAGGGAGAGGGAAAGGTGTAGGTTGACAGCCCAAGATAGCTTTTTGCATTCACACAAACATGGGAACATATTTTCACAAATACATATGCATGCTACACAAACGTGAAAACAGGAAAGGGCTGGACATAATAAGAATAACTCTTGTATGGTAAAAGAAACTTTAATCCAATTCCTCTACCTCTTTTTTTTTTTTTCTATTTTAAAAACGATGTTTTTAAAATAGAGTTTTCTACCAACATCTCTGAGCAGCTTGGTATATTGTGAAAAAAGTTTGACCCATCCATATTGTTAGCATTTGACATGCATTAAAACGGGTATAGTTTTTTTTTTTCTGCGTAAATTCAGAGCGATCTCAAATAACAGAAGGTAAACAAAACTAATTTAGCAACGGTAAAAAAATAATTATGAAGTAGAGATAGGAAAGAGAAACTTTAATGATCACAATTTCTATGCCACAGTTTGAAACCTGCTTTAGGTGAGATAAACATGAACTCTATTTTTGACATGGAGTCAGTGAGGAGACCTCAGGCTTAAACTCAGACAACTGAGCATTGACTTTGCCCCAGGTTGGCCTTGGGTAATGTTCAACCTGAAGAAAATGTCTCATAAAAAAATCCTGATGCATCAGCACTTTATGGTTGATCTGCAAGCTCTGATGTATGAAATTTTCAAAATGTGTACGTTGGTTGCTGAGAACAAACGCAAGATTTGAACTTTTGACTAAAAATGAAAACTTTCATAAAGAATTGCTGGATGTCTGTCTCTGACACATTGGTTGTGGATGAGATGCCACCTGGGAGGTTGTTCATTACAGATTAATAGGGCTATACACCGACTATGTTCCTGCCCCTTAATAAACCTGTCGACTTGATTTGCATCAAGTTTGTGTTTATGTTGCGTGCGAATGCTGTGTTCCAGTTACCTTAGAAGTTTGAACTCAGATCTGGGTTTGACATCACACCCAATGCAACAGTGTTATAGTTAACATACTCAGAGAAGACTGTTTCAACATGGCAACTCCTAGTAGATATTCTCAGTGCCTTTTAAGCTGTTCTCCATAAGAATACACCACTTATTCTCTTTCAGGTGCTCCAGGTAACAATAATATTAGATGCACTCCTGCATGTGTCTTGTAAAGTAAACATGTTTCCACCACAGATTAGAGTTATAATTACCCCAGTAGGAACTGGGGACATTCAGAGTTGGTCTCACTTTCCCAGTGGAAAATCCGACTTTGCGGGTCAATCCGGTTGATTTTTCCAACTTGAAAGTCGGAATTACCTAACCTGGCTATTGCCTTCCTGTGCAACTATATATATATTAAAAAAAAAAAAAAATCTTGCTTACACCTCTGTCTGACCTTCCTCCCTTTGACTTGGATTGTCTCTGGTTGATTTAGGAACTGGCCAATCAGCAAACAGAGGAAGTCTGCATTATTATGTTGAACGGGTCCCCACAATGATAGAAAGAAAGGAAACAGAACACAAACCCACTAGAAAAGCACCTGAAACCTGTGCATACTCTAACTGGGCATCATATGATAATGCTCCCAGGATTTCAAGAAAACACTCACTTCAGTTCAGTGAAGGTAAAAAAAAAAAACAAATAAGTTGAAGAACGGTAAAATCCATATATGGCTGGAGTGTCACAGAAACTCTAGCATGATATTCTGATGTATTTCAAACCTGACACTCTAAGACTAGTTCACCCCCAGGATAAAACACCCAAAACAAAGCTTAGCAGTGTTGTAGCTGCAGTCCAGTGCAGCAAGGTGACCTCTACACTGAACAAACAAGAACACAACACAAATGAGTAGATAAGCTTCCCAGGTCCACAGCGGTTCATCTACATCCCAAGAACAATATGGGATGTAGATGTGCACATTGTTTACTTTTGGAGAAAGCAAAGTGCTCATTTTGGACAGCTAGCATAGATGGAAGTGAATGTAGCCATCTAATTGCTTCCCATCTTTCTTGCATTACAGTGACTCATCTTCCCAATAGACTTTACAAACATTACCATGACCTCTTATAGCCTTTAAGGTGTGATCATACAGACTGTAGTATTTAGACCAGCCTTCTCTATGCCATAATTGGAACAAAAAAAGCATTTTTTTCATAATGAAAATATAACTTGACAGCATTTAATATGAGAATGTGTCCTTTTCATAATGTTTAGACATATGAAAACACATGTTTATATATTACAACAAAGTTGGCTAGCTAAAATGAGCCAGTAGCCTAACTATTCTTCAACGTCCAATATGTCCATCCTCTGAGTATTCTCTTTTTTCTGCCCAAACTGTCCTTACTGGACTTTCGTAAGGTCATCCTAACAAATGTCGGCTTGAAAAATAATCTAGAAGAAATTGCATTTGTTGTAAATTGTATTTACCAAAACAAATGAGACCTACACAAATGTTATTTCTTCAAGACAATGTTACATTAGCTATACCCCAAAGGCTAAAAGTCAGAGTATTCTTGAATGCCGAATGAGTTTTTTTTTTAAGACAGCCTATCTCTGACAATGCTACCATCCAAGCATCATTTAACTTTGACAAACAAAATGAAATCATGCTGAAGAAAATGCTCAACATGATGCATGCCTGTGTCAAGCTGCTTTTAATGCTCTGCAAATTGATTTTGTATATAGAAACAGAATTGTGACGGATGGGTACCAGGATATAAAGGTATAATTATTTGATGTTGTGCAAAGAATTTAATGACTTTGCTTGGATAAAACATTAGTGAGTGTTTTCAACACATAAAGCAAATAAAATATTTTGCATTGCTTCAGCTTGTGTTTCTGTGATTATGCACTTAATCATGATAGTTGTGTATCCAAATGGCAGGTACTTCTATTGTCATGGATACCTTTAACTAAATAATATTTGCTTAAGTTTTTCATCTTTAGTCAATGATTATTTGCCTGTGTGTCTCTAAACACAAAATAAACAAAACATACTTATTTCTAATATGATATATCAACTGATATCACACATTTAAAGATTCCTTGTCAATATTTGGAGGTATTTGGATTATAAGGAGATAAATTGATGAAAGAACAGATTGCTCTGTCCTGATCCAGCATTTGGTCTGCCTAAGCTTGTGGGTGAGTTTGGCTCTGGAACCTGGACGATATTATGATGACAAATTATCTCGGTAAAAGGTTGTATGTTACCAAAGAAGCATAATTACGAGCAATTAAATAATCTCCTGCTGCCCAGTGTTATCACAGTTTATTTATTCACAAACGTATTCACACTAAAAGAAAGAGTAGACATCCTACTTGTATCCTACAATACATACGGATAATGCAAGATGAAATTGTACTAATTAGCATAAAGTCTTTTGTTTGGTCACCGTTTGTACTAATTGAAATAGCCCTATAGTCCACACAGAAATAAGAAACCAAAGAAAAAAATGAAAATACTGTGCACCTCACAAGTGGTATACCACATTTGTTTCAGTGGCTAGTTTTTATCTTGCAACATTCAAATTAAGCTGGAAATCTGACTATTACTGATTATGTTTTACATGTAACATTTTATGCCAGTAATACCAATAAAACAACAATTTTCATACAGATACATGCGCTTAATGAAAAGTCCTTTCTAATACTGGCTTGTTATTTTCATTTATTTTCTAACCCTGACAAATTTCACATTTGTACTGGTACTTCATGTTTCAGATCTGTTAAACAATTTTTCTTACAATTTGTTCTGCCAAACCAGGGATTCATTATGACACTCCACCATCTTGTCCGCCAACGGATAAATAGCAATCATCTTTTCCTCCATTCAGATGGTGAGTCACCATAACTTTATCTTGGGATAAGTCCAATTGAACATCCTTTATAAGCTGTCAAAACAAAACAGTGTGTCTTAATCTGTCATCCCATTTTCTTGACTGATAAGGTTTTACTCCCTGTTGGTGCCAAAACTGTCTCAACAGTAACATGAGAAGTCCCACAGTGTATTCATTTGCTCTTTTTCCAGGAATGGTTAATATGAATTTATGAAATTATTTACTCTTGTGAAAAAAGGCTGCTATTTATTTTCCATTAAGGAAAGGACCAACACGGCTTATATTGTTTCATTAGGGCTAAGAGGATTTAGAATGTGGAATGTCTGAGTAATGCACAGTAAATTTTTAGACACTTTTCAACATGATTGTGGTAACAAAATCCGTAAATCCTTCATTTTTTCTTAGTCTCAGTGATATAAAGCACTTTCATTACTGTAACTCCACCTACAAAATGGTTTGAAGGTGGAGTTAGACATCAAACTCCACCCACTGTCTGACTCTACCCTATACCACAGTCCACAGACTGAATAGTTCTGCACTCTTTACATTTTTGGATGACAAAAAAATAACGCTCTGTGAGCGTTTTAAAGTTTGTAGCACTGTTTTTGTGCCTAAACTCCACAGCATATCTTACGGAGTAGCTTAATTTGGTCCTGCTATTTTATTTTGAGGTGTTAAATCAAAAGGGACTGAATACAAATGTGTGCCACCCTTTCATATATATAAACTTCAAGGTGTTTGAATACTTTTGCAAATCACATTACATGCGTAAACATGCTAACACGATTGAAGATTTGGATAAATCAGTTGCATATTTGAAAGCAATCCAATAAAGGAGACTAGTTTGCCTTTGTGTTCGACTTCAGGAGAGTAACACAGTCTAACAGAGCTGGGTGCTGTTAAAGTAGACATCTGTGAGTGACAGCCAGTTAGTTGAGAACGTGGGAAGAGAAGGATGACCTTTCTGTGAGGAGAGGTGTCAGCTCCAGGAGCAGAAGGAAAGGGGACAATGTCTCCTTTGCTTCAGTGACTAGCTTTCTCTAGTACAAGAAAGCTGTCGGCCATCGTCTAAAAGAAGTCTCCTTTCAGTCTCCTTTTATCTGCCTGCCTATCTCCTTACAACCCTTCAATCTTTTTTTGTATGCAGAACCCCCACCCCACATCCTTGTTCCCCCAGTACTTTGTCAGGTTCGGTTAACTAAGATAGATTGCAGGTGTGTTTCCTCAGAGGAGGATTCACTGCCACTGTAAGCCTGCAACCTCCCATTATGGTCCAGTACCTCTCTGAGTTTACCACACTGCAATTAATCCTGAGGCCTACTACATATTTGACACATGGTGTGCGCGCATTAATGTGCACGCACACCATGTGGTTATTCTAATCATCATAACTGCATTATTCTGAGATGTGATTATCAATAAATGCTACTTTATGTGAGCATATAAAGTCTACAAAGAAACTGCCCAGCATCCTGATACGGTAGGAAAGATTAAGACTAATGGACATCAGCGTTCAGTCTCTGGATTGTACATCTTGGATGAAAAGCACAGAGGAAGTAATTCCCCCAGATTTGAGTTACTACATGTCCCAGAGTTTCCTATATGGATTTTTACAAGAAAAATATTTGCTATTTGGTGTTTTCTCCCTTATTTTTTCTTATTTCTATATCCTTTAGAGATCCATAAATTGGTTTATGCAGTTATGTATGTCTTCTGTCTTCCTATAAAGCCAAATGACTGATTATCAGTGGTCAGCCTTAATAAAGGTACCCTTCATTAACAATGTTGTGTTTTTCTGTTTAATTGTTTCTTGATCAAACATTTGTTAGGATACATGCTTCAGTTATAATGTGATATAAAGTATTTATCTCTCACAATCCACAAATTAACATTTATATTTTTTATAATATTTCCTAAAGTGAATATGGCTTTTAATTTACATAATTAAAACCTGAACTTTAAGGTATAGTAAACAACACTATTTACACTTTCAACAGTAAGGAAATCAGCTCCAAGGTAAAAAAAAATAAAAAAAATGGTGCCATTCAATCCATAGAGTAAGCTGGAGGTGAAGGTGACCCTTCAAAGCAAGAATCTCAGTCTAAACCACTTTCCCTGTAGCTTGTTGCTGCTGTGCAGGCCATCAGAAATCCAGGCTAGATCCACTTCTCTAAATTGCTACCATTTAATGGAACACCTTGACCTGTCTTCCCTCACTGCCAAAAATAAATAAAGAAGTTGTTGGTAAAAATGAAGCCTTTTCGACTTAGGTGATGCCTCTAGACAATTTAACACATCAAACATTGCTTTTTACTGGACTGCTTGTGCTCTTTCTCCTGGAGATTCTCAGTGGTCTTAATAGGCAGTTTTTCTGTTTTTAGCGGACACTGACATTTGCTGATCACAGGTTCTCAGATAAATTACTTCCCTAATATTTACATGATGGCCACAAAAATACAGCTTGTCAGGCAGTTTCACCAAAAGGCCAGAAGATTTCTTTTTTTTCTTTTTACATTTACTGTCACAACAGAAAATGTACAAATGAAGATAGTATCTAAAACACTCGACACAAGAGCAGATTATTTCACTTCAATTTGGAGCTTGAAGAGCCACCTGCTTTTTTAACTTGACAAGGGAACTGGTTCAATTATATCGATGGGAGCAGAAGAAAGCAACAGGTGGAAAAATCTTTAAGAACAAACAGTCGCTGTTTGTTCATTTGTGACAAATGTAGCATCAACCAGTCTTTGGATCTTCTCTTCATCTGGCCAACTGGATTTGATGATTTTGGGCATACATCAGTAGTTTGTGTGCACTCGTCCAACTCAGCTGAAGGCTTTGCCAACTTGAAGATCATCCTATGTTTTTTTTTTTTTTGTTTGTTTGTTTTTTTTTCACATAGTGAAATATACAAGCAAAGCAAACCAAACCCGTCTCTACAAACTCAGCTAGAGCCATCTGTCTGTTTATTAGCTAGATTTGCCTGGAGAAGAAGTACAAAATGTAAATACAAGAACATTTTGATTTTACTTAAAATAGTTGTACTTTTGAGGGTATTATTTTAGGGAAAACTATCCGAGCAGGATTTTGAATTTATTTTTTGAACGTTTAAAAAGTTGCCTTCAGAAAACTAATCAAGTGGAAACAGCAACTGTTCAGAAAGTATAACAGCATGCTAATGTTCACCACGCTAAATCCCTCTGACAAATATCAGCTGTTTTACTCTCAACTCTGGGTTAAAATCTGTCACATTTATGCTTGACTTTGGGGTTCAAGACTTTTTCCTTCATTTTCAAGCATCTTGCACATGGTATGGCTATTTTTCAAATGATTTTTATCATGGCATGCAATCTTGTATAGTCACCACATGCTTTTTTTGGTGCCACACTTATTTACTTCACATTTCTATCTTATGTGTTAAGATAAAATGATTGAGTTTACAAATCACTAACAAATATTTAAGATATATTTCATTCAACTTAACATACTTTCCATACTTCTTGAAAAAGGAAAAATAAAGTATGAAAAAAATTTACAAGAATTATGTGTAATTGCTAAGTGATAACGGGAGTGAAAACCCGTTGATGTAATACATCAAGATAATGTTTACAAAAGAAACAAAAAAAATAAAACAGAGGGATGGAAAAAATCTTCTAATTTCAGTTTGTTTAATAGATGGTGCAAATTTGAGTGTTAATGAAATCAAAAAAGATTACAACAATGTTTCATTAACGCTATTATTCTCTCTTAATCAGAAATATAATAATCGCTTTGCCATCAAAAGAAATTAAAGTAATGAAATTTCTGACAAACTGCATGATTTTGCATTTCTCCAGATTGCTGCCAGAAAAATTCTTTTAACTTCAATCTTGCTGTGTGTGAAGAGGTGTGAGGCTTCCATTCCCTTCTATCTACCGATGTCAAAGTGACCCACATAATCAGATTATCTTTATGCGTGTTATCTCCAAATCTTTCAACATAACAGCAACGAAATGTGGGATTTCACTTCCAGCTGGGGTCATCTTTTGATCTCTGCTGGAACACCTGTTGGAAGCTGTGTGGACTTAGTGGGCAAATCCAGAGCTCCTCCCAATATGCTGCGGTGAACCTCGGCTCACAGCCAGCTGATACATATACCTTGCTTTTGTTGAGCGTAAAATTTAAGTGTATATTCACAAATACAGTCGGGTTCACGGAGCTGAGCAGTATAACATATTCTGAACAAGAAAATGTTCTTTGTCGCTACAAACTGAAGAGATGTAACAGAACATTTGTCACTGATTTTGAGGCTGCTGAAAAAGCACTCATTGAATAAGTGCTGCAAATTTCTGCCTTTTTCCACCTTAAAAGTATAGGAAGTTGTAAGTAATACAATGTTAATAATAATAATAATAATAATAATTAATTTATAATATTCGATTCTCTTGTTTGGAAGTTAAAACGTTACCACAACCCGTACGCTCCTAATAATGCTAAGGCAGGGACATGTTTAGTAGCTTCCTGTTGGCTGAAAATTACGTCTGGCTTAATCTGATCATCTGTTGTATAAAATCTTAGCTACTTACAGCTGTCAAACTTGAAATGGACAATTTGAAACTGAACAAAAATTCTTTAAAACATGGTTGGTGACTTTTCTACAATTTCTAAAACTAAAAAAGGAAAACGTCGGTGACTTGTTGGCATTTTAATTAATTAATTAAATTAACAATTAACAAATTGTAACAATTGTACAATTTGTTAATTAATATAATTAATATAATACACTGATTACATATTATTTAAAAGACAGTTTGACATTAGTAAAATTTTTCCTCTGTAAAAACAAAAATGAGGTTTTTTTCTTTTCCCAAAACAATTTCTAATTCTTCTGTTCTTTCATTGCTTGAGCTGGACAGATCATTTCACACCTATTAGTAAATTTGTCTTGGTTGTACATCCTGAAAATGCTAAAAAATGATAATCTTTTGAACAAAGTTGCGTATCGTCCTGTCAGATTAACAAATACAGGTTTTCATCTTTGCAAGAAACTAGACAGACATCCAAAACTAATATATAAATTCTGCACTAGTCAACTCCAAAGAAAAACACAGATGGACTTGAAGGCTCAATCAATAGCAGGTTGTTTTTTCTTTTATTTTTCTTTTTTTTTTTCCCCGTGGTCTCATCCTCTTTTGGCAATCCTGTTAGCACCATGTAATCTGTCTCAGCATGGCACCTCTTCTCAATCCAGCCTTCTTGGCTTATGGATTACTGCCTTTTATTGAGGAGAACAACGGAACAAGGATAGGCTTTAGTCGCTATCAGCAAACTATAAGGGAGCATGCCTTGCTGTTGCAGATGAGACACGCAACAGGCTACAGCTTTGGACAAAGAGGCTAAGCATCTCATGCTAAGCTTAATGGTGCTTTGTAGCTGCTTGAATACAGGGTTGATGAAGAACCATGGGGGTGCATACTGAGTTTGAACCAATATGCGACCATTTAAAAATATAGACATTTTCTTTGCTGTGATTTTATAATTCATCTTACGAACAGCAAAGGGAAGAAATGGAGCCTCATTGATAAATAATTGATCTCTGGAGCCTCATTTTAATAATTTTCAAACAAAGTCCATGTGATACAGAGCTTTGCAAAATTATCCACACCATTTACTACTTATTTTGATCACATGACCAAAATAAGCTTTACTATGTTTCAGTGGAAGTTTCTTTCATAAACCAACATACTTAGTCAGTGAAAAGAGAAGATTTATTTTGTTTCCTAAAAAGTCTATTTTACTTTTCTTTTTAGCTCCCTTAGTAAAACATAGAATATTTATTACAATTTTTTTACCCATTCCTCTCTGCAAAATCACTTCAGAATAAGTCGGATTGGATGGAGAGCATCCGTGAAAAACATTTTTCAAGACTTGCCACATGTTTTAAATTTAATAAAGGTCTGAACTGTATTTTGTCTATTTTGACACATGAACATTCTTGGAGCTAAATTATTCCATTGCAGATCTGCTTGTATGTTTATGTTTTTTTTTTATTTTATTTTTTTTATGTCATTTAACAGGTTTTATTTCGAGTTAGTCTTGTTTTTAGTTCCATTCATTTTTCAGTCAATTAAAGCCTTCCTTCTTTAATCAACTGAAAAATACTCTTTCCCACCGCAGACACTACCACCACTCTGTTCGGGCATCTATTCATTGTTCAAAAGCACAACATGCCGTTATTTGTGAAAAATGTAGAAAGTTATTAATCAAATTTCCCTTATTTTATGCTTACAACGTGTATGTGTCACTATATGTGTCTATTAAATAAATATATATAAACAGTTACAACAGTGACATAAAAACAGTTACAGTTATAAAAAGTTGCAAAGTTGGCCTTCCATCATCTGAAGGATATTTCCAGGATTTTTTTTTGTGTGTATTTATGATTTAAAACACTTTCAACTGAAATGTGCTATACAAATAAACTTGCTTGAATGAATATGTATATAAAAAAAAGTTGAAGATTTTGGTACCAATGTGATGAAATATGAATGTTAAGGGGTTATGAATACTTTGACAAATAATTGTATGTAATTTTACGTTACGGCAAAACATTACTTCCAAAAGCACTCCTATAATTGTTTGTAGAGAATTTACTTCTTAAAATACACCCAAATCTGCAGCAAAGCTTCCATGAAACAAAATTTGCAACATTCATACAAAGACACCTCTTTTATACTAAGTCAGCAAGTCCAGATCAGGTGGACCTCAGGCTGTCTTTGTTCTTGAATAATAAATGAACTACACAGTATTCAAGGAAGCAGCTGTCTTTCAACCTATATAGATCACCAGCTATGTGAAATCTTCCCGGGCAATCGAACGACATTTTGTGCATTCTTAATATTAAAACTTCAGCAAAAAAAGTGCAAAAGAATAATTGATTCTTCACCTTGTAAGTATACAGACCTGTTGATTCATTCCACTGCTGCAAGCCATGTGGTCGTGCAAACTGCTTGCCTTTTGTTGCTACGGGAACCCGCATATAGCTGATTGGTCCTGACGATAGTACATCAATATGTTTTATTAAGTCCAGCTCCTTTTTCTTTTCCTCCTAACTGAGCTGTGAGTGAATAAGGTCATTGTGCATCAATACAATTGACTTTATTAGGATTATTTTTAAAATCTGAAGTGATTTTAACAATTAGTCTTTATGGGAGCAAGTAAGACCTAACTCTCTTTTGACAGATGTAGATGGCATGTGACTGTTCTAATTTGTGTGGGAGGAGGGTCAAATGATTCCCTGGATGTTTGTTTTTATTAGAATGTCCACAGAGTGAGAGGAGGACAACTAAGATTAAGACTGCAGATATCTTCTGTTCAGACTCCAGCTATCTCTGATTGGGATTAAAGGTTTTTTATTTCTTGCAGATAAAACATTTGCTTCTTCCAGGCTGGCTTTTAGGTTAAGCATTATTACCATATACCAGTTTTATTTCTTCTTGCTTGTATTGCAGCCATATAAGTCTGCCTCTCAAGGGTGTTTTGTTTTTTTCTTTGACAACATTCGAAATGGTATTGCAGTTTTAATAACAGCTCAAAGTACAGTAGTAAAAAAATGCAGCACAAGGGATTTCCATATCTGTTTCATGGGTGTGTGCTCTGTCCCACCCTGTCATTTCTATCTAATGACAGCAATGATGGTTTCCTGGGTGGAATTGTTTGCAAGGTATAGTTCACTTGCAAAAAGTACAATTTCACAGCAAACCACTATGAAAACAGTAAAGACTACATTTGAAAGCAAAGTCTCTAGCTGAAATTTTCTATGATACAATGACGATTGTATCGATGGATCTGGATGAAGTTGTTTAAAATGTTGTCTGATAATTGTATGTTAGAGATATAAGAAGCGTGTGGAGTGTTGTGATTACTTCCTGGACGCAGTTACTTTCTGTTTTCATGAGAGCTCTGGCTACAGAGACCTTACTGTGTTCATAAAATGAGCTTAAATCGAACCCAATGGAAAGGCTGATTACAATGTACTTCTGTCTCAAGGTTTTAGTATTTAGAGATTTTCTCTGAAATATAGAATATTATAAATCTGTGCCACCTCACTGGATTAATTCAAAGAAATTGACACATTAAGTTAAAATTTGTCTAAGAAGAAGAATAATAAAAAAGTTTGCCTTCAGGAACTTCTTTCATTTGATGTTCTTAAGAGAGTTTATTCTTCAGATATCCATGTTAAGTTATACTTTTCTTATGAGCCACAATTGTAGCATAATTGTTGGGTTTCCCCTTACCCAACATGGGTCTTTAACTTAAATCCTGAAGTGTCCCAAACCAAAAACAGTGTTCTCACTAGCTTGTTTCCAAATCCTCCTTGAATGCCCAGTTTACTTCTATTCATCACTGCATTCACCATTTCTTGGCAGATTTTCGGGGGGGAAATTGATGAAGCATGATTTGCTGGCTTGTCAGATGGATGGTGTAGGAAATGGATGACTTGCTTTGATTAAAGCACCCCGCTTGGCTGGCTTTGCACATCATAATCTAAGAATGGATTACACTGCAGTAATGTGGGTCACAATATTTAGCAACAAGGAAAGCTAAGCCAATGCAGCGGATGAGAGAAAACCCTCATGGAAAAGATCACAATGAGATGCAGCACTATCCTGTGATTAAGCCGTGAAATGTACATAAAGATGCAACGCCAGCCATCAGTAGGTGATCTTTTTATACAGACATCCACTTCACTTCCTTAGTTCTGCACTAAGGTGAACACGATAACGGCAGTGCAGAGACCAAAAAATGGTGCCTGTGCAAGCACTTGCATCTACTCATGTGATTGAGTGTGCTGAGTTATTGACCTCTAGTGAGGGAGAAACATTAAAGTCCAGTGTGCCGTGAAACCAGCCTACACCTCATGTCCAAGGTGACTGGCACTGCCCCGTTCTATGGCACATTCCTGCCTCTGATGGATTGACTGGGCCTTGGAGTGTACTGTCTTTTTATTTTTCCTCATGCGAGAGTTTGAGCTGTGGAGAAAAAAAAAACCCACCAAACTTTTAATTGTCTGCAGATTACAGGTTTAGTTTAAGCTATCTTCCCTCATCAGTTGTAATGCAGTTGTTCTCTCGGTAACTCCCCAGGAACATTTATCAAGACGGGGACTCTCCCACCATGTCTCATGCTAATGAATCCCTGTACACTTTCTACTCTCTAATGATCCCCAGGAAATACTTCCACTCTTGTCTCCGTCTTATCACCATCTCCCATGCTGCTTTCATTCATCTAACGGATGAATGAAATGTGCCTGCAACATTTTCTCCCCATCATGTTCTCCCTATCTATGCCTATCTTTTTTAGCTCTGTTCACTTTATCTCCTTGTGATTGAGCAGATGGGGGTAAATACCTTAAGGGTGGTGTTACATTTCTACACAATACTGTACCATTCAAAGCACTTCCATTTCTGGGATGAGTTATAGATTTATCCTCATCATATCATAAAGCTGGAGAGTGGACAGCGCTTAGAGCATACCCAACTCAGACATTTGATTAGAGGGTGACAGTTGTAACTTTGCCGGAAGGCGTCTAATGGCAGCTCCAGCCGTCTATGTTTCTGTCTGACAAATTACATCATTGATTTGCTGTGGACAGAGAACATGTTCATTTGATGATATGTACTTAAGACAAATTTCTTTTTGGACATCACTGGAATTGATGTAAGCTGAATTGTTGAAAGGTGAAAAGCAATTAGAAATCCACAATTACTTTCCTCCTCTTTCTTGTGCTTTTACGAAAGTTTTTGGTATTTAATTTTGATATGTAATTGAAGATTTCCACTTTTTTTTTTCTTTCTGTTCTCTTCTGGATTGCCGATTCCATAATCATCAGTTCAGATAGCTGTACATTAAGTTGAAGATAATTTGGATGTGTCGGCATTTTTCTAGGGTTAAAAGCTGAATTCAAACTTTCACCTTAACATGACAGAAAATTATTTTCAATGTTCAGAGACAGCCCAACATCTTGAGTTAGAAACTGATGGAAACACCTGTGTTACTGTCTGCAGTGAAGGAAATTTTACATCACTAGATCACGGGCAATAAAACAAAAAAAGTCTGTTCTAAAATGAACACTCTTAGGCTTGACTGGTTGTTGAGTCAAATGTTTTATGAAGAAAGGTGTTATTGACATATGAGGCAGAAACTTTCAAGATATATAAAGTATGTTAAAGTAAAAGTCAAAGAGAGGCTTTCAAACCAACTGTCAGATATGGTAGGATAATACTTCAAGGCTATGATTAGACTATGAAATAACAAATTTCACCTCAAATTATCAGGGTTTAAAATTTTGACATATCACTGTACTATAACTGGATAATGGTTCTAATCATATTTCATATGTTAGAACTGTTTTTGGAATGTACAAAGCATGCTAACATTGTAAAGCATGCTAACATTGTATTTCTGCAATTTCCTTACCAAACCACTTGCTACAATGTGAAATCAAATAATTATGTTTGAAAACTGCTCATACAGGAAATCCATCCACCCATTCATCCATTTTCTGTACACCCTTGTCCCTAGTAGGGTCAGCAGGGGTGTTGGTGCCTATTTCCAGCCAATGTTTCGGGCGAGAGGTGGGGTACACCCTGGACAGGTCGCCAGTCTGTCGCAGATACAGGAAATTAATTAAGTTAAATAAATCCACACAAGAATTCAGGATTGGCCAATGATAATCAGTGGCAAAATTTTGCATCAGTGGGAAGAAACATTACTCCAAACCCCCACCAAATATTTATCAAGGAGGTAATAGAAAAATCCACAATACTACCTAAATGACTGCATGTCCTAGCTAAGGTTAGTTCTCAAGATTCAACAATCCCAAGTAGTTTCAATAGTTTAGCTCTAAAGACAAAACCTCTCATTTTCCATGAAATGAAATGAGCTTCTTTTGCTTCTTCAATACCTATACAATTGAGGTAATTGATGAACCTTGTTCAAAGTTTGTGACCGCAAGTGCAAGCATGTCTGGGTTATGCTACAGTACAATGATCAGAACCACAGAAGCAAACATGCCATTGAATGGATCAAAAAACAAATAAAAAACTGAAGCTTTTGGACGAACCTGGCCAAAGTCCAGACATAAATACAGTTATTATTCTGTGGTGTGACAAATAAAAAATCTAAATCTAAACACTCAAAAAGCTGCAGTTACGTGTCAAGTTATCCCTCTACGACAGACAAAGATTGGTTCTTTGTTCATTTTGAACAGTACAATATGCACTGCAATATCAGTCAAAATGACTTTGCCACATGTTTTGTTTGTTGTAGTAGTGAATCTTACATTAAAACAAAGAAGTTAACTAATTTCACAACGCT